>VSMD01005081.1:0-57372 GCA_008750895.1 Mirza zaza | reverse complement strand
CCAGCTATCCCATTACTGGGCATCTACCCAAAAGAAAAAAAAGACATTCTATTTAAAAAAAAACATCTGCACTAGAATGTTTATAGCAGCACAATTCACAATTTCAAGGCTGTGGAAACAACCCAAGTGCCCATCAATACATGAGTGGACTAATAAAATGTGGTACATGTATACCATGGATTTCTATTCAGCCACAAAAAACAGTATTGGTCTAGCACCCCTTGTGTTATCTTGGATAGAGCTAGAGCCCATTCTACTAAGTGAAGTATCACAAGAATGGAAAAATAAGCACCACATGTACTCACCATCAAATTGGTATTAACTGATCAACACCTAAGTGCACATATAGTAATAACATTCACTGGGTGTTGGGTAGGTGGGGGGGAGGAGGGGGTGGGTATATACACACGTAATGGGTACAGTGTACACCATCTGGGGGATGGACACGCTTGAAGCTCTGACTCAGGTGGGGCAAGGGCAATATATGTAACCTAAACATTTGTACCCCCATAATATGCTGAAATAAAAAAGAAAAAAAAGAATCTACAGGGGGCGGATGGGTGGATGGAGGCATCAGCATTTCCAAAGCTCCCCAGCACAGCCAAGTCATTAGCCATTAGCCATTAGCCATTAGCCATTAGCCATTAGCCATTAGCCATTAGCCATTTCCCCTAATGCACAGCCAACCATGAGGACCAGGGGCCAGCTAAGCCACACTCGATCTCAGTGGCTGTTGCACATTCTTAGGTAGCATGTGAATGACACAGATAGATGCCCAGGGTCATTTTCATATTCTCTGGGTCATTAAGTTTGGGAAGCAGAGTCTGTCCTGTTAATAAGCTTCCCAGGGAATTTTGCTTAGATCCAAGTTTGAGAACCTGAATTATGCCAGACCCTATGATTGTACCCATTTTACAGATGAGACAAAAGAGACTGAGAGAGGTCGTGTTGTTTGCTCAAGGTAGCAAAGTAGGTAACTGAAAGAATCAGGATTTGAACTCAAGGCCTCTGAAGCCATGGTCTGGGCTTACCTATTAGCTTCTCTGACTTTCCTTTGTGTCAAAAACCTAAGTGTGCTCTAGAAGCTGGTTGTGAAAATAAAATATATGTAAGATTAAGAGGATTTGCACGTAATATTGTATATTTCTTAGGTGGGCAAGTTGGTACTACCAACTTCATGGCGAGGAAACAGGTACAGCTGGGTGAACTGACCCCCAACGCCATTCTCTGGGGCATTAAGGGGCGGAGCTGGGATTCCAGATCCAGTCCATTTCCTCAGACCCTCGTGCTCTGCATTAGCGAGTGAATCACTCAGCACCTAGAGCACCCCAGAACCGTAGCTGCTGCGCACATAATCGGCCCTTAAGCAATGATGACAACACCAGTGGCCAGAGGATGGCTGGCTGGGAGGGTAGGGAAGGCTCACTTGTCTATTTCACGGGTCTACGCACTATTGTTCAAGTAGAGTCGAGACCACTAGAGGGCAATATCGGACAAGGGAAAGAAGAATGCTTCTAGGACTGGGGAGAACAGCATGTTTGTGGCTGTGGTTTTAAACCAAAAAGGGAGGCTCTCATTCACAGAGCAATTAAACAGAGCATCGCTCCCCCCCCCCCCCCCCCCCCCCCCCCCCGGGCTCGAAGGCTGATGGGAACCTTTCTTAAGCCACATGGATGCATGGGTCCACTCCAGACATTTCTAGATTTAAAATCAACAGGTCAAGGGGAGAGGCGGGGAGATCTTGGTCCTCCTGAAAAGCGGATGTTTATAGAATAATAGAAGGTTTTTTAAAAAGAGACATTTTGTAGCTTCCCAGATTTTTTACAACATTTATGGAAGTTAATGTTTCGAGAAATGGTATTATGATGAAGTTGCATGCTGAATTAATTTTCCATAAATAAATCCATACATTTTCACAGATTGCTTTTTCTGCCCTATCATGGGGGTGTACACATTGGGCAGATGAACATTCCTCTCCTTCCAACACCTTCCCCCTCCTCTGTCCCTAAGCCCCGGAGTAAGACAGGCCTGCGTTTGAATGTGGACTAACTATGCCTCCACGGTGGTGGCCTTGGGTAAGTCGCTTAATTTCTCTGAGGCTCAGAGTCGTCAAGGATGACCTTGCAGATTTGTCATGGGGCATAGAGAGACAACTCGTGGGTCTCCACGGAGCTCCTTTCAGGTTCTTCTCCCCTCCTCCCCCCTCAATTTTCCCTTTAGGCACCAAACTCCCCATGTAGGAAGAACAGCTAAGTCTTCGGTGAGAATTTGCCAGTTGCCATTCCCTGGGGCCACCGCTAACCCCAGACATGCATTTTAGAAGCTACCTGAATTGGAGAGGGGTCCAAAGGAGTAAATGGCAGGTGGTAGCCTGGCAGCCTTTCAGATTCAACGCATACTTAGTGCTAATAATCATTGTGATTATAATAACACCTACCGAGCACTTAAGCACATAAACACTGTGCTAGAGGTTTTATAGGTGTTATCTCTGTTCATCTTTTTTTTTTTTTTTTTTGAAACAGAGTCTTACTCTGCTGCCTGGGCTAGAAGTGCCATGGAGTCAGCCTTGCTCACAGCAACCTCAAACTCCTGGGCTCAGGCAATCCTCCTGCCTCAGTCTCCCAAGTAGCTGGGACTACAGGCATGCGCCACCATGCCCGGCTAATTTTTTTTCTATATATTTTTAGTCGTCCAGCTACTTTCTTTCTATTTTTAGTAGAGACGGGGTCTCACTCTTGCTCAGGCTGGTCTCAAACTCCTGAACTCAAATGATCCACCCGTCTCGGCCTCCCAGAGTGCTAGGATTACAGGCGTGAGCCACCACGCCCGGCCTATCTCTGTTAATCGCCACCACAGGCCCTAGGAAGCAGATGTTTTGTTACATCCTTTCACAGATGGGGAAACGAAGGAGCAGAAAGTTCGAGTAACTTGGCTGAGGTCACGCAGCTATTATGTGGCAAAGCTGGAGTTCAACCCAGTTCTGACTCCAAAGCTTAACATTGAGAAGGGGGCTAAGAATGAAATATGCACGTCATTCACTCTACGCCAGGGCGACTTCCCTGCAAATGTTGTGTGTCCGAGAGATTGAACGGAAGGGGAAGCCGTTTGTGACAGTGATACCTGGAAACACTTCACGGAAATGGTGTCATTTGAACAGGGCCCTGACGACGAGCAGGTTCCAGCAGGCAGAGGTGAGGAGGGAAGAGGGTATTAGGGGAACCGCCAAGAGCAAAGGCCGGGACAGCATGGGGCTTGTTTTGGGGACATGGATGCATCCAGTAATGTGCCACTGTATGAGGTGGGTGCTACCTATCATTATTGCATTTTACAGAGGAGGAAACTGAGGCACAGAGAGGTAACTGACTTGGCCAAGGTCACACAGCTAAGTGGCAGGGCTGGGCTTTGAACTGCCATCTGTCTGACTCTAGCGCCTCTGCAGGCAGGGGGGGCGATCACACATAGACCTCAACTGGGTCACCAATTAAGGGAAAGACTGTCACACCCGCTCTCCTGGGAGGACCCCAGCCCAGCAGCCCAGTGATGCCTGAGGCTCCGCCTACTGACACACCCCACACCTGGATATGGGGGGAGTTGGGGAGAGGATGGTGGGGACAGGGCCACTTTCAGATTCTGAGACAACAACAGTCACACCCATCTTCCTCCTTCCTCTTGCCTTGGGATCAGGTTACTCTCTTGCATTCTTTTGCATTTCATCATAATTCTTATTAACCACGTGCCAGACCCTTAAACAATGATGAGGCATGAGGTGGTTTAGAAACTTGCCAGAGGTCACGTACAGAGCAAGTGGCTGTTGGAGGGTTTGGTCCCAGGGCGCGTGCTCACCGCCACCCTGTCCTGTAGCTCTCAGCTGTCCCCAGGGTAGCCGGCCCCAGGGAGGAAGCCTGAACTGCTTGATGGGGCCGAAGGAGCCAGCAAAGGAGGCTGGATCCTGCCTCTCTCTGCTGCCCCATGTTCTTCTGCCTTGAGAGTCCTCAGGCCACCACCTCCCCTCCAGCCTGTCCCGAGGCAGAGGCAGCGGTTGCTGATGGACCCTGAGTGTCCTGGCCTCAGGCTCCGGTGACCTGAGAACTTCTACCTGCAGCGGGCAGGGACCCCAGGCCACTGGCAGATATATTTGCATGGGCTTCAGGGTCATGGAGCAGTAGCTGGTTTCATGTCTATGACCAGAAACTACCTTGGTCTTCGAGGGACATTTATAGGGCCTGGGGCGACATCCACAGAAGGAGCGGACGCTGACTCTGGCACACACAGAAGTTCTGATTGGGCGAAGGCAAGGACGGTATAAGGAGCACCAGAGGGGATCCCCTGCTGTGGATTTAAGGGGATTGCCAAGGTAGTGATGAGGGTGGAGACCTTCCTCCATGTCTTTGTGGAGGAAAGAAGGGTGTGTGTGCATTCATTCATTCATTCATTATCTATTCACTCGACGTGCGCACACTTGCGTACCAGGCAGTGTGTGTGCTAGGTACCAGGGAAACAGCAGGGGACGAAACAGACAAAATCCTTACCCCCCAAAAGCCTCTTGTCCTACCGGGGATGACAGGCACTGGGGAAGGGGACCAGCCAATGAGCACATAAATCAAATGCATATGTTAGATGAAGGTGGCCAGTGACAGGCATGGAAGCAAACCTAGGAAGGGCGGGTGGGGAGGGCTGGTGGGTGGAATATGTCTGCATAAGGATCATCATTCTTGCTCCAGATGGAGCTAGAATTGGGTTCCTTTTTCTTCTAAACAAGTGGGTCTTTATTCAGAGTACCTAGATTTACTCCCTGTAGGTAAAATGCAGGCAAAGCTCCAGCACCTTGCAGGGCATGCTCAGACCGAAAGGAGATTTACGGGTGAAGTTTCTCTTAGCTCTTAGCTAAGTTTCTCTTAGCTCTTAGTGCATATGGTCCATGCACTCAGAGCTGGTGGGATAAGGTGGGGGAGAGGTGTTGTAACCAGGACTCCAGCCCATCCTTGGGAGGTGGGGGTGGAAACAACTCTTCCAGGTGCAGATCTCAGTGGTTGACACCAGAATGTCTTGGTGTCTTGTCCCATAGTAGGGTGACTATGTCAACAATAAGGTATGGTGTCTCTCAAGGTAGCCAGAAGAGAGGGTTTTGAATCTTCCCACCACAAAGAAATGATGGCTATTTGAGGCTGTGGATGTGTTAATTACCTCCAGTTGATCATTTCACAATGCACACATGCATCAAAACATCACACCGGATCCCACCCATAAATATGCATAATTATCATGTGTCAATTAAAAATATAAAACAATAAGCATGAATGTGTGTCCCTGAACCTTGGGTTGCCTGAAGAGACAGCATCTGACCTTGTCCTGACTCCCACTGAAATGGCCTGGAATTCCAGGGCTCAGTTTCCCTGAAGTGAAGATATGGACCAGAGTGTGACTACAGCCCGCCATATTGTTGAGCTGAGTTTGAATCAGCTGCCTGATTCAAAATCAGTTGTTGAACAGCTGAGTTTGAATCAGCTGCCTTCTATTTAGGGCCCACAGACATCCCCTCTCTTCAAAGTCTATCTGGTGGCCAAAGAAACACAGATTTATGAGAGAATGGCTTTGCTTTGTAAACTTAAGCCCCCAAAAGGGGACTTTCCTGGAAATCTCTACTAAGACATTTATGAATTTAGCTTTTAAAAAATATTAAATATAGTCAGTTTGAATTATTTTTGTGGCTTTTCATCTACTTCAGCCATTCAAAAGGATTTATTGAGCCCCTTCTAGGGGCCAGACCCTGTTCTAGGCCCAGGCATGAACAAGGTAGACATGGTCCCTGTTCTCCTGCAGCAAACAGTCTGGGGTTGACAAAGACGAGTTGACAGGTCGTCATAAAATGGGGCCCCAGGAGGGGAAGTAGGGGACGCTTTGGGAGATACTTAAAGCTGATACTTAAAGAGATACCGAGAGCCGAGAGAGGAAGGAGGGTACAGCCAGAGCATCCCGTCCTGGAGGCAGCGGTGGGGAGGTAGAGGTGAGGATGCTACAGTTGCCAAGCAAAGTGCCACCATCTGGGTGGTTTATACAACAGGAATGCATTTTCTCACCGTTCTGGAGGCTGGAGGTTCAAGATGACGGCATCGGCAGGGTTAGTGTCTTCTGAGGGCTCTCTCCGTGATTTGCAGTGGCCACCTTCCTCTTTGTCTTCTTGTGGCTTTCCCTCTGGGCATCCAGGTCCTGATCTCTTCTTGTTATAAGGCCACCAGTCGTATTGTATTGCCCCCCCCCCCCCCGCCCAATGACTTTATTTTAACTTAATTACCTCTTTGAAGACCCTATCTCGAAATACAGTCACATTCTGAAGTACTCGGGGTTGGGGCTTCAGCATATGAATTTGTAGGGGACACAAGTCAGCCCATGGCAGGTGGGCAATGAATAGATCCAGCAAGGCCTTGGAACCGTGTGAAGAAGCACAGACGTCATCTGGAAGGCAACGGGAGTCCCTGAAGAATCTTACAAGGGTGACAGCGCTCATGTTCGCATTTCACGAGGAATTTAGAGCAGCAAAAGGAAAATTGGAGAAGGACAGAGGGACAGGTCCGGAAGGAGCTTGGATGCTCTTTAAGAGAACTCTGGACTTGCAGTGTGTCACCTGTGGGGGGCGGGGCAGGGGAGTGTCAAGGTGAGCTGGATGTCTGGTTTGGAAATCTCCATTGAAGAGTCATGGTCTGGCTGAGGGTCAGGAGATGAGTCCAGGGCTGAGTTTGAGGTGCCTGTGGGACATCCGGGAGGGGCGGGTCTCCAGCCCCGGACAGAAATCCGGGTTGGAGACACAGATTTCACGCCATCAGCTCAGATGGTAATTGAGGCCGTGGGAGTGGGTGAGAGAAGGGAGCCGAAAGCTGTAGACCTGTGTGCCTGGAATGAGTGACACCTGACACTCTGAGCGTCCGTGGAAGGCCTGGGCTGGGAGAGAACCTTCGGCCTCCAGGGGAGTTGCTCCCTTCCTGAGATCGAAGGATGTTCAATCAGTTTTTGAGACTCACTGAGTCACTGGATGCCCTCACAGCTGAGTCAGCCAAGGTACCCCTCCTGGGAAGGACGACGACGAGGGCAGCTCCAACCCCCTGCCTTGTTCACCAGAGGGGCGCTGTGGGTGGCCACAGCGTGACTTCGCAGACCTGCGAGCTCGGCGTCCCGTCTACACAGCCGACAGACAAAACGCATTTACCGCGCTCGAGGGTGCGTGACGCGTATTTTTGGTAGTAGGAGCCGATGTGTCTTTTGGAGACGTCTTTCTTGGGCCGTTTTTAAAATAACAGCAGCTGACATTTATAGATCTCAGCAGCTACCAGGTAATGTGTTGAGCGTCTCACCTGTGTCGTCTCATCGCACAGGTGGGTGCTGTGCCCATCCCCATTGTGCCCAAGAAGACACCAAGGCTTGCCCGAGGTCATGCCGTTGGCAAGAGGAGGGGCTGCGGTGGGAACCCCGGCAGGCTGATAGCCAGGCTCCCACAATTCATCACCTGCCATGTGGCTGTCCCCAAGTTTGCTCAGGGAGGGACCTCACAGCCTAACACTCCTGGGGCTCACCCTCTGCTCCCCCACTGGCTGGGGCAGGACCCCTGTATCTTAGTCTTTTTTTTCCTCTGTAAAATGGGATAATGGTGCGTACTAGAACAGAATTTGGGGGTGAATTTAATGATGATGACATATAATGACCAGGAAGCACTTAGCTCCATGCCTAGAACATAGGAAGTACCTGTTGCTAATGGGATTCTCCAAAGCTGGCCACATCACTGTTTCATCCCGGGGGTCTTCTTACCATGTGAAGGTGACACTTCTTCATTGACTGTTTAGGCTCCTCTTGAACTGGGATGCACCTTTGCAACCTCCTTGGCCACTGGGGTGAGATGGAAGTAACCTGATGTGACCTCCGGAGCCAGGTCACAAAAAATGTCCACCTGGCTCTCTCACTCTGTCTCAGTATGTGTGCCCCGCCCCGCAGGAGACACAAGCCAACATGGAAAACGCCTGATTTCCCTGTAGCCACCATGCTGCAGAGAGCACAAGGAGCCCCTGCTGTTCAGTCCCCAGCCATCTGAGTTTTCCCATCCCAGGCCCCAAACAGAGAGCGAGTGAGGCTTTCTAGCCTCACCTTCCAGCTGCCCTACCTGATGCCAGTAGAGCAGAGATGAGTTGTCCCCACCGAGTCCTGCCCAGATTACAGATCTGTGAGCAACTAAATATTTTTGTTTTAAGCCTCTGCATTTTGGGGTGGTTGGTTATGCAGCACTAGGGCAAACTGAGGCACAGTGAAAAGAGGAGACAAGATTCAGGGACATACAACTGTTTAGGGCAGAACAAAGAAAGCACTCTCTTCTTGCCTTCAAAACCTAGTTCTTCAACTTGTTAGCTTTGTGAACTTTGGCAAGCTACTTGACCTCTCTGTGCCTCAATTTTCACATGGGTGTGGTAAGGGTGAAGACGGCACTGTCTCAGAGGGTTGGGGTGAGGACTAAGTTGGATATTTCATTCCTGGCATGTAGGAAAAAGCTCCTACGTGGCCCAGCTGGGGTTTCAATTCAGGCAGTCTGACCCCACATTCCACCCATGTGAGCCCAGGTCTGGGACATGCCCAGCAATACCCCCAAAAGGAAGCCGGACAGCAATGTCCCACTTACTCCCATTGGTCCCCACGGGGCACGATTTTGAGTTCTCCTTGGCCGCCCTTCTCTGTTCACTGGGCCTTGATACCTGGTTCTCTAAACCGAAGGCTGCACCGTCACTCCTCTCTTTTCAGTGCAGCCCAAGATTACATTGGCGTTTTTGGCAGTCACATCACACTGTTGACTCATCCTAAGCTGGCAGTCAAAATCCTGAGTGTTTTTATCACATGTGCTAGCATCAAGCTGCATTCCTTCCTATCTAGGATTGGTGCAGTCTGGGATTTTAAAGCTCGGACCCCAGGATTGCCTAGCTTGTTAGATTTTGCTTGTTGTTGCTGCCTGCCTAGGTGAGAATCCAGATGAGCTCCTCTCCTGGCTTGCCGGCGATACCCCGTATCCTTTGAATACACCCTCCCTTTTTTCTTAAGTCAGTTTGAGTGGCTTACTGGTACTGGCAACAAAAACAACAAGCCATAGGCTGACTTCTGGGTGGTCCACGCACAGGAAGAAAGGAGGAGTGTGGGATGCCACGGCAAAGTGCAGAGAAAGCACGTGCCAGGAGCCTGTGCCAGGTGTCACGTTCGAGCTGTGGCAGACGTGGCAGTGGATGACAACTCTCCTTTCTGCTGAGTCCGGATATGGCCTCCATGTTGGTGAGCTGCCACCTGGATAGGACAGAGCTGAGGACAGAGGATCCTGGCATCCTTAACCAGGTTCTAGAAGAGTGGTTGTTCAGATGGCTCCCAATCCCCAGCTGCCCAGCTTGCCCACAAGGATAAAATGATATTTTTGTCATGTCTAATTGCTTGCTGAACTACAAATTCTCCAAGTGGCCACATCACTCGATCCTACTAGTGTGACGATACTAGGTGCAGGGGTGGTCACTGGACGGTCTGTGGGCGCCCAGAGGTGGGTGGGTGAGAGTGGATGGAGCGCCTACAGCTGTCTGCATGGCTCCTGGAACTATGGAAGGCCGGTACTGACTCAGGCATAGGCTGAGCTGTCTCTGGGTGCTTTTCCACCTTGTCCTGAGTCCTCTAAATTATGTTGATCTCCATTCCCCCACCCCTTACACCCCAGCCCAGGGATACCTTTCTATTCTGGGAATAGGAAGCTTCACCCTGATTCCACTTGTATTCTTTCAAATACATTGTTTACGCATGAGTCCTTTCTATTGCCCATGCTATCGCTTTTGAAGCTCAAAGTTAATCATTATGTTCTTTTTTTCTCCCCCTCTGTTTTTTTTTTTTCTATCATCTCTTCCTTGAGGGAATAATCGCAGACTGCCAGGCTGAACAGAAAGGGGAGTGGCCGGGGCATAAGGAAATGCTAGAATAAAAGAGCACGTTGGTTAATACTTTAGAAATGTTGTCTTCCTAGACAAATAATAGAAACTTGCTCAAGCTAGCCTCAGCAAATTGGGAAATTGATTGTTAGAACACAGGTTAGGGAAGCCAGAGGCGGAAATGGCTGATTGGACTTGCTCTGAGTGTTCACCCCATCTCCCTCTCTCTCTGGACTGGCTTTCACTGCTTTGGTGGCCGTATGACATATGGATACCCCGCCTTACCCATAGCCCAAGGGTGCCTTTGTACCAGTTAGAAAAGCTGCCCTTCATAGAAATATTTTATTTTATTTATTTTTATATTTATTTATTTATGTTTTTTGAGACAGGCTCTCACTCTGTCACCCAGGCTAGAGTGCAGTGGCATAACTGCACTCACCCTAACTTACTGCAACCTCAGACTCCTGGGCTCAAGCGATCCTCCTGCCTCAGTCTCCCGAGTAGCTGGGACTACAGGCATGTGCCACCATTCTCGGCTAAGTTTTGTATTTTTTTTGTAGAGACAGGGTCTTGCTCTTGCTCAGGCTGGTCTTGAAATCCTGGCCTCAAGCAATCTTCCCGCCTCTGACTCTCAGAGTGCTAGGATTACAAGCATGAACCAGCATGCCTGGCCCCCAGAAATATTTTAACTATCATCTGCCAGGAGATGGAATTAAAATCACACAAGTAAGTGGGGACCACAAATGTCCAATGAACCACTGCACATTTGTATGTTGTGACTTGCAAGGATGCCCTGAACTCTGGGCTCTACTTATTCTCCAAGCAGCCAAACAGAGAAAAACTAACATTCTTTTTTTTAATTTCAGAGTATTACAGGGGTACAAACATTTTTACATAAATTGCCTTTGCACTGCCTGACAAGTGTGCCCATACCCCAGACAGTGTGTACCGCATCCATTAGGTATGGATTTATCCATCCCTTCCTCCCCCTCCCACCTGCCTGCCACTCTATGAAAGTTACTACTATATGTGCATGTAAGTGTGTATCAGTTAATACCCATTTGATGGTGAGTATATGTGGTGCTTGTTTTTCCATTCTTGTGATACTTCACTTGGAAGAATGGGCTCCAGCTCTAACCAGGATAATACAAGAGGTAGTTCATCTTGAGATTCAGTCTCCAAAGAGAAAGAAACTCATTGGCTGGGCTCAAGCCAGGTGTCTGCGTACCTGTGGTTCAATCAGCTGTTGTCAAGGGGCGGGGAATACTGGTAGGTACGTATCTTCAGTGAAGTGGCTGTGTTTTGGGCAGACTCCCTGCAATGCCATTCTTTGGGAGCTCTTTGGGAACAGTGAGTCCCCCAGTACCCTGTTTAGACACAAAAGGGTCAACTTGGTGGATAAACATTCACAATAGAGTGAATGCATGGATTCTAAGGGTGGGACACATTGAAAACATGTACCTGACAGTCTCATGGTGCCAAGTTTATGCCAGGATTCGAACTCAAATTCATTAAATTCCGTTAAAGATCTGTACCTTCCTCAGGGGCATGGTATCCTATACATCTGTCATTTTCTCCTGCCTTGTATCTGTATTGTATCCATATCCCTTTGTTCTGGGAGCATCCTCTCCATTTCCTTGCAAGCAACTGGGCATAGTCAGCTTAAGTCCCTAACCCAACCCTACTCAAGGGGTGAGCTATGACTCAGGCTGGGACAATCACACTTTCCTAAAGACTTTGCCTCTCAAAGCATCATGAGAATTGTACCTCTCCTCTCCCTCCACTTTTTTGGGGGGCCGAGGTGGGGCTTAATTTAAGCAGAGGTAGTGTGTGTTGCTTTCATTCAAAGAACTGATATACTCAGACACAGGAGGAGAGTTCCAGACTTACTAGGTCGAAGAGTGATATGGTTAAGGTCTTGAGTTTCAAAGCTACCCTGCTTGGGTTTGAATCTCAGTCCTACTTCTTAGCTGTGCGACCTCAGGCAAGGTACTTATCTTCTCTGTGCCTCAGTTTCCTGATCTTCAAAATGGAAAGATTAGATGAGTTAGAGCATGCAAACACTGTTAAAATAGTTCCCAGCGTGTGGTAAACACTCAGTTAATGTCATCAGGGTGTTGGCCAACTTGAGAAGGAAAAAATATTGATGGGATTATACTTCTTTAAACAAAAGAGAAAAAAAAATCACAAATCACAGAATGGATCGGGATGAATTCAATGATTTCTCAAGGGCCACTTGTGCCTCCCCACCCACTCTGCTGTGGGGTAGGTGTAGGGAAACAAGGATCCGGAGCGGTTTCTACAGGGGCGTTCGAAAATGAGCTGGTGCCTTTTTGTTTTTCGAGAAAATGTGGAGGCCAATGGCTGTATCTGCCGTTCTCTCTTCCTTTTCTGGGAAAGTTCATGAGTTCTTGGCCTCAAATAAGCTTAGTTCTCTACAGCTTCCCACAAGGAAATTAAATTTTCAGGTCCTTGCACAAAAGTTTAGTTATCACTAATATAATCATTGGTGCTGTCACTGTAGGCCTGTAGGAGCCGAGTGGGAGGATGGGATTTGACAACAATGGAAAAACATTCCTCCTCCGCTCTACCTCTCAGACACTCAGGCGCACACTGACCCACATGTGCACGATGTGACACACACCCGAAGCACACACACGCACAACCACATAGCCGCGCACAAAGGGACGGCTTCCCTGGGGACAGTTGTTATCCTGAAGGATTTTTTTTTAACTAAGCCTACCCACATTTTTGGGATGCCTGCTTAGCCAGAGCTAGACATTAGGGAAGAGGTTAGAAGTGGGTGCTACAAGTGGATCATAGCTGTAGGAACTGCCTGCCTTCCAGGAGATTCTGAAACAGTGCACTGGGGGAGAGAGAACCTATCAGCATTTAATAAAAGGTAGGCTGAGAGGTTAAAAAGTTGCTAAGGGTTGTTCTTTTTTTCTTTATTTTCTAATGTGACTCTGGATTGGTTTCATGGGTTCTCTTTCTAGTTTTGGAGCCCATCAGCCTTGCTCTGCACTGGTTTGGATTTGGATATTGGATTTGTTGCTTAGGGGTAGTGACACTTTCTGAGCCTTAGTTTCCTAGTCTGTGAACAAGGCATTAATATCACCCACCCGTCTGTGTTAAGGCGGTGTTCTGCTGCAGATAATGGAGGTCAGATGGCAGTGGATTACCTGAATAGGAGCTTGTTTTCCTCATGTAACAAGCAGCTCAGAGGCTGGGAAGCCAGGCTGGGTACCACTCCTGGGGGGAACTCATCAAAGACCCACTTTCTCACCGCCTTGCTGCCCACACTTCCAGGGCCACAGGGTGGCTGCTCTAGCTGCAGGCAAGATGAAGGGCAGAAGGCAAAATGGCAAGAAGTTGAGGAGACAAGCCAGGTGCATCTTTCCCCCTTTGAAGAGCTTTCTGGAAAGCCCCACTTAGTGATGGCATCTTAACACTTCTTGGGATACAATTACACCAAGATGACCAACCCCATCCACAAAGGAAGCCGGGGTACCAAGTATTTTAACTGGGTAGGTTGCTGCCTCAAAAGTCAGGTCTTGTAAGGAAGGAAGCAGAGGAAACCCCAGAGGTACATGCCCACATGATCTTGGAGAGTTGTCGAGAAGATTCCCTGAGATAACTCCTGTCAAACTCTTGGCTTAATTGCCCAACATGTGGTAACTATTATTATTATTATTATTATTGTTATTATTAGCCGAGACTCCCCAATACCTTCTCAAGAGATGCCCAACAAGGTGGTAAGGAGACATATTATCTCCTTAGTGCTCTGGGACTTCCCCTGTCACCTGCCACCTCCTGTCTGCATCTGACTCAGGCCACCTCTTCTTCTCTAGAAAGTGCTCCCTCACCTTTGTGGGCTTCAAAGGTATCCCCTGCTATTTTGCAAACCTGTTGCATGATAGGACTATATCACTCAAATGTAATTATATATATATATTTGCTAGCATGAATGAATCTGTGTCTCTGCATTGATTTTTTTTCTCTCCCAACTAAGTTATAAGTTTCTCGATGGCAAGAATTACATTTTATTCCTACCTCTTTGCCTCAAAGCTCTGATTACTGGTTCTCACACTTAGTAGATGCCCATGTCGAATAGATTGTAGGGTATTCTGACATAGCCAGTTTGAGCGCAAGTTTTGTTTTGATGGGGCCTGGGGATGGGATGTTCCAGGGATTTGGTCACATATAGACACCAAGGGCAAGTGCTGTGTTTGGCACGTGCTGTTCTATCTATATTGCTTTTCAAAGCTGAGACAGCCAAGGTGTCATTTAGTAAATGTGTACCCCGGTGACCCTCAGAAAAAGGGGGAATAAAAAATGAGGTTTGGAACGCCCATCTAGAATCATTCGTTCATCTTCCAACTGAGCGCCTGATGTATACTAGGTGGTGGGGTATGGCCCTTCTGCTGCTATGTCACCTCCTGCAACTTTGTCCCCTCTTAAGATGAGCCCCTTTGCTCAGCAGTACTTACTTTCTTCAGATTTTGACCTAGGGGTACTTTCCTGGGCCGACCAATTTCAAGACCATTTCCTAAACTTGACTTGGCCACTTCCTTTCAAAGGGAGCCCTGACAAATCATTATGAAAGAAGAACGCGGAGCAGGACTGTCATGGTGAGAAAGCCCCTGGTGTACCTGCCCCTTTTCTGGACCGTTTTGGGGTCCCCGGATGAACTACCGGGCCCTCTCCTTTCCCCAGTGCAGTGAACAGGAAAGGATTTGTCTTTAGACAAACTGGATTTCATCCCTCAGAATGAATGAACCCAGCAAATAATTTCCGAGCTCTGGTTATATGTAAGGTATTGTGCTAGCATGGGTGACAAGAAATATTAACAAATCAATCAAGTGGCTGATTAAATATTAGACTGTTCTAGTTAATGGAGATACTTTAATCTTCGCAAGACGGATAGCGCACTTTCTATGTGCCAGGCCCCATGCTTAATGCCTTTCATGCATTTTTCTTCTTAAATCACCTGAGGATTCGCATCAACATTCTGAGACAGGTTGAAGATAGAGTAGTTATCCCTCCCCTTCCCTTTCCCTGCTGTTTTCGTGTTGAACCCATGAAGGCGTGGGGAGGGTTAGAAATGGAAAAATAGGATCTACATTCTGGAAAGAGACCACTTGTCTGTTGGGGTGCCCTGTGCCAACAGTGGGTGGCTTCAGTAGAGCAGCACAGTGGCATTTGGGATGGAGAGGGCCTGAGATATTTCCTCCTCCCTCTGCCTCTGAGTGTCCCTCAGGTCCAGTGGGTGTGGCTGAGACCTGAAAATGTCCCCCTGTCTCTTGATAGGGGAGAGGAAGGTAGTTAAGGAGTCAGAGCCAGGTGCCTGCATGGGGTCACTGTGACGTGGATTGAGGGGACACTGTAGCACAGTCTTTAGTATGGATGAGCCAAACCTGGGGCTGAGAGAGAGGACACGGCTGGTCTCAGGCTCAATGGAGCCAGGCAGAGGCTGAGTCACGGGGGGACAACCTACATTTACTGTGCCAACGCTACATCAGCTGTGCACACTTTAGTAGCGCACGTGAGAAGGAGAAAAGCCAATGTCCAAGCCCAGAGGGACAACACACCCCAGTGGAGGCCAGCATGACATCAGGGTGGTGTCAGGACCAGGCATGACGACAGGCGTCACCTGGAACAGATGCCTTTGACATGAGGACAGGAGGGCAGAGACAGTCTTCTGGGAACTTAGCTTCTCTCCCCAGGAGACAAGAAAGAGAAGGAGGAGACAGAAAACTTTCAATTCAATTGAATAAATTACCTATATGAAATGGGCTTCAATCAGAGAAATAATGGCATTATCTCAACATAAAAAGATTTTTTTTCTGTCATTCACAGAAATAGTAGTTCCAGAATTGTGACTGTGAATTTTATATCCATAATCAGGAGTTTAGGTAAAAACATCCTCAACTGTTTTCTTTTCTAGTCTTCTGCTCTCGGCTTCCTTCTCAGAGAGCCTCCTCTTAATCTGAAGTGCCTGCCAGGACCAAGGTAGATATTAAACCTATGAATAATAGCTGAGGTTTCATCTTTGGACTCCATGGCTTCCCCGAGGGAGCACGTATTCATATTCATCTTTTAATCAATGGAGAAACCAGAGGATGACTCATCCCCTCAGAGCTGAGCAGGAAGTCACGATGCCCTTGACTGGAGTCCCTCTGGGTTCTGGTTTCTTCTCAGTGGGGTCATGGCAGCCCTGTGGGTGACGCATGAGGGAAGGGGGCTGGGAAGAAGCATAGTGGCCATCTGGACCGGGGGCCCTTCCCATCAGAGGCTCCCTCACCACCCAGACCCAGGCTCCGATTCAGAAGCTCAGTCCCACCGTCCCCCCTCCAGCCAGCCCCAGGCCCAGATACCCACACTCACCCTCCAAGTCCTCCCTCACCTCAGGGCTGGAGGAACCTGCCCGCACGCCCTTTCCTCTTCCAGATTCAGAAGGCAAAAGGAATTATGGGGAAAAAACCCTCACAAAACTATGGAGACAGTGAAAAGACCAGTGGTAGCTGGGGGTGAGCAGGGAGAGAGTGATGAATAGCAGAGTACAGCGGACTTCTAGGGCATCAAACTGCTCTGTGTGACACTCTAATGGTGCATTCAGGTCAGTATATATGTGTCCAAGCCCATAGAAGGTCCAGCACCAAGTGTAAATCCTAATACAATAATCCCCTTTATCTGTGATCTTGCTTTCTAGGGTTTCAGCTACTGTGGTCAAACACAGATAATTCCAGAAATAAACAATTCACAAGTTTTAAATGTCATGCCATTCTGAGTGTCGTGATGAAATCTGAAGCCATCGTGTCCCATCCTGCCTGGGACGTGAATCATCCCTTTGTCCAGCGTCTCCATGCTGTTTACGTTCCCCATCTCCCAGTCTCCCCTATCAGATGGAAAAATTATAGTATATATGGGGCTCAGGACTTTAAGCACCTGCTGGGGGTCTTGGAACGTATAACCCAGGGATGAGGGGGGACTACTGTATAAACCGTAAACTTTGGGTGATGATATGTCAATGTAGGTTCATCACTTGCAACAAACGTATCACTCGGATGGGGGATGTTGACATTGCAGGACATTGTGCATGTGTGGGGCAGAGAGCCTATGGAATGTCTCTGTACCTTCCTTTAAATTTTGTTGTAAACCTAAAACTGTTTTAAAAAAAATTAAGTCTTTAAACGACAACAGCAATCTATTCTATAGAAAGCAGTGTGTGTATTGGCGGACAGCTTCATCCTTCTCTTCCTTGCAGTATAAGAAATTCCCCCTAATTTCTTTTTCACCAAAAGAGGTTGCTGGGGAAATTGACATGGAGCCACCCCCACAGTGCGGGTTCAACTTACGGAAACTCAATATGCCAACTAACAAACCAGATCGATTAAGAGGTAATTATTCACTTTATATTGCTTCGACGTAGGATTCTCTAAGCAGTAATGCCCTCGGGTGTTTAAGAATTTGCTTATAGATCATGGGTATCCGGCAGAAGGCAGACAGAGGTAGGAAACCAGAGTTTGGAGCCATCGTCTGCTATAGATCAGGAAGAAGTGAAGAAAAAAGAGCAAGTGCTTCATTTTGAAATCATGTAAATCAACAGGGAAACAGGATGGACTTCCCGAACTCAGTTTATAAACAACTTTTTGTAGCATTATAAAATATTAGCCTTTCCAAAGACCTACCACTTACAACTATAGGCTGAACTGGATGGTTTATTTACATCAATCCTCACAGCAGCCACGTGAGGTTGATATTATTATCCTCATTTTACAGATGAATGAATGGAGGCCCAGGTTAGGAAAAAACTTGTCAAAGGTTACAGATGATTCAAGTTCACATTACTATACTCCATAAATCAACAGGTCATAAATCCAACAGTGTGTGTGACTTTTTTTTTTTTTTGGTACGAGGCACAAGGGGTTAATCAGCATTCACTTCTCTATTTGAAAAATGTTTCTTAAAAAGGAAACTATTTTTGGATAGAGTGAATTAAAGAGTAAACGAGTCTCCCTGTTAGTTTATTTTCACAGAGTGCTCACACTCCTCCAACAATAATTCATCCAGGATGTGAGCTGGAAGCCATTAGAAGTCACTGGGCCTGGGGGAGAAGATAAAACCACGATTAAAGACATCTGAGCCCTTTAGGAAAATTTATTATCTTGGATTTCATTTTTAACAGAAGACACTATTTCACACAAGAAGTCCCCGGGGGCAAGCCAGCGATGCCCTTTAATTGCTATAGGGCTCTGGAGTTTCCAAACATGCACTTGCTCCTGGGCTGCGGGAGGTACCAGGTCTGCACTGAAGTACCAGGCCGGGAACTCCTTGGAACCTCTGTCAGCCCAGTCTTGCAGGAAGAAGAGCTCTTGCTGCAAACAGACCATAGCTCCAAGTTGTCCCTTATAAATTAGATATATTTTTTTCCTCTAAGACCTCTCCATTCAAACCAAAGAGATGGGGGAAGAGGTGGCCCAGGAAATGAGGTTCTCCTAAAGTGCTAAAGCAGGTGGCAGAGTGGCCAAGAAGGGATAGTGGCTGTCCTGAGTGCCACATTCTCCCTGTTAGCAAAGTGTGCAAGGAGGATGCTTGGTGGGCCCCGAGTTTCTTGCCTGTGAAACAAGAGGCTTGGATGACAGGCCCTTGAAGGTCCTTTTCAAATCACTGATAGAGTTAGAAAGGCAGGGTGGGGAAAGGCATCCTGGATTTCTAGTCCCTGCTCGGTCCCTTCCCACACGTGGGATGTTAGAACCATAATCACAATATCTTCAAAAGAGTGTTGATTGTTTACTAAGTGCCACACATCATGCTGAATACTCTAAACACTGGGACAAGCCCATGAAGTAGGCACTGCCAGTATTTCCATTTCATAGTTGAGGCAACTGGAGCATAGAGGGACCAAGAGGCTTGCCCAACTTCGTAGGGAGCTGGCTTTTTGGATCCAGGTAGTCTAACTTCAGCACCTGCACTCTTAACCTCTACAATCTTTATCCGCAAGATGGGAATAATGACATACCTACCTCACAGGGCTACAGTGAAGATGAAACGACATCATGAATCAAAGTACTTAGCATAGACGGTTCGTGGCCTATAGCAATAGCTTGTTAAGTAAATCGGGTTTATTTAGCTTGGACAAGCTAATGAGAACAGGAGACTTAATTATTGCCTTCAAATATATGAAGGATTTTTAATGATTCACTTATGTTTGATGAACATTGAGCCTCCACAGAACCAGACTAAATGCTTTGTATTATTCTTAAGTCTGTGTCATCCAGGAAGAGAATTTAATTTTAACAGGAGAAATTTAATTAGACATAAAAATAACTTGACCTTCATACTGGGTATAAAATTTCAGAATAAATAATTGCACTTAATTGTGAAGTTTGTATCCATGATGTTTAAACAGAGAATTCCTATTTGAAGACCGGCCAGGTACAATTGTGCAGGTTACGTTCTGCACGAAACCAGGGTCTGCCATTTACACCAGGGTCCCTGTGAACGGTTCTCTCTGGAGTTGCACAACACGCGATCTGCTTGGCCTTTTGTGGCAGTCCTGCCTGCCCTGAGGCATCTAGATTGAAGCTGGCGCTGTTCCAGCTGTAGGAGCCCATGACTTTGAATGAAAGCTGACAGCTGAGACAATTATCCAAGAAAGGGAAATCCGTGGTTTGCATGACACGGCTCAGCACCCAGGATCCCAAGGCAGTCATGTATCATAGACCATAGCCTCCGAATCCCCTCAACACAACACTCCAGGGAGTTGCCAACAACAAATCATATCTGCCCCTTTATCCAAAAACAAAGTCTGTTCAACATAGTGATCAGAAGCCTAGTCTGGAGTTAGAATACTGGGTTCAAATCCTAGCACCGTGGTGACCACGGTGAATCATAAAGGAAGTGTTTGGCTGCAAAAAAACAGAAAGCAAACCGAAAGTGTTTTAACAATGAGAAAAATTTATCTTCCCTTTTTTTTTTTAAATCTAAGATGCATGCACATGTATGCAGACACACACACACACATTGTGCATAGTTAACATCTCTGAGATTGGGGATGTCATGCAATTGCTGCTGTGAAGCACTGCCTGCCCTGTGCATCAAGCCAAGGATGGTGACAGTGTCTTGGGAACCACCCCAGAGATTACAGAGGGGCACTGTCTTAAGAAATAGTGGATCACTGGAGCTCTTCATGCTACAGAGGACAATCATATGTGGAAAAACGTGAACGCTGATGACTCAGAGTGGATAAGCAAATCAGGACAGTTTGACTCTCAACGAAAAGCCAATTCAGGAATACCTTGACTGATTAACTTCGTATAGATATAATATATTTATATTTATATATATATACATGTACAAGGGTGGTATGCGGTATGAAAAATCTAGGCATAAGTCGAAATGTACTTTTTCATTAAGTATAAAATTAAAATTCCAAGTGGTAAAAGAGCATAGTGTCATAGTTGACTTGACAGCATTTTTTTCTTTCTTAGTTGGACACACTGTAATGGTTCATCTTACAAGCGATGACATCTTAGATTAGAAGAAACGCAGCATATCATATTACAAAAAGGCCAGAGGGAAGGCAGTGCCAGGGTTGGCTAATTTGGCAGCTCAACAACATCATTAAGGATACAGTTTCTTTTTATCCTTGTAGGCTTCCATCCTTAGTCTGTTGTCTGTCTTGTTCTTTTAAATGGCTTCTCTCCTGCTTCCAAGATGACTGTCCCAGCTCTTGGTACCCCGTAAAGATGACAATGTTGAGAGGCAGCAAAGGAATCTCTCTCATTGATCTCCTTTTGGTGAGCAAGGATTTCTAGCAGACTTCTCTCCGTGTCTTACTATCTACAATTGTGCCACACACGCATAATCGTTACCAGTGAGAATGGGATTACCATTGGTTTAGGATGATTAGGACTCACGCCCAGGCCTAGAGAGGGACTCCACTCCCCAAAATACATGATCCCCTGAAGAAAACTAAGGTTCTTCTAGCAAGAAAGAAACAGGGAGAGTGACTGTTGGTTAGTCAACCAGAAGCATCTGCCATGTTGAACAAATTGCTTATCTTTTCTTTGTCTTGGCATCCCCATGTGTAAAATGGCAATAATATTAATAATAACAACAACTACCTCAAAGGGTAGAGAGGATTAAATGACACATATAAAATACTTAGTAATAGCATAGTGCCTGATATATAATAAGGGCTCAGGAAGTATTTGCATTTATTGAAAACTGTTCGACTTCTAATTATTATCATTATAATATCACCCTAAATCCAGTTAGGTAAAGTCCCAACCTGCCATGAAAAAAAGGTAAATGAGGGCCTGAATTAATCTTAGATATTAGGATGAATAATAATTGGTCGAGAAGGTGTTTTTTTGTTTGTTTGTTGTTGAGCGAGTCCTCTGTTCTAGGTATTGCTCCTAATCTAGTTGGAAGAACTCAAAACACAACCATTGAGGAGTTTATGTTTTGGTGGTATAGGTAACTAAAGAGTTGAAAAACAAGAAGAGGGTCTCTTGCCTTCCAGCTTTTGCCCATGCTCTTCCCTCTGTCTGAAACACAATGTATCATTGCTTTTCTCCTACCTTAGCCTGGCGAACTCTTATTCATCCTACTATGTCAGCTTGGTTGCTTCCTGGACCCCAAATTTTAGGTAATCTATCTATTCTGAAAGCTTTCCTAATCTGCATCATAATAGCAATATCATATCGAAATTCGTTGGTCTTTTGCCATTCTTCCCCACTAGACTGTAAGCTCCATGAGTGCAGGGATCATGCCTGTCTATGCCTGACATAAAGTAGGTGTGCAGTGAAAACCTGTTGAATAAACAAGTGGACGAATGAATGTGTTTCACCTAGAACTCTTTCAGTTGTGACAGATATAACTTAGTTTCACAAAAAAAGATACTTACCAGTCTCATAGCCTAAAAGCCCAGTGGTTGCTCTGACTTCAGATGTGGTTTGATTTAGGGGACTCAAATGATGGCATTAATATTCTGTCAGACCTGCCTTTCCTAGTGTTGGCTTCATTTCCAGGCTTCCCATGGTGTTCCTGGCACCTCCGGATGCTCGTCTTTCAATTCAAGTCCAATGGCAAAGAATACATGTCTCCTTCCCACCAGTTCCACCGATATCTGATTCTGATTGGGTCACATATCCATCCCTGAAAGAGTCACTGTGGCCAGGGTTGGCTTTGAGGTGAGTTTTTCTCCCCTGAGCACATGTAAGGAGACATTGACTGAGAGTGAGAGAGGTAGTGATTTCCAGAGTGAGATTTGTGATATTATAGTAGAAGTGGGGCAATTAGATGTTGAACCACAAAACACATGTTCACTGTAGAATGAATAAATCATAGGGGACTCTGTGATAAAATCAGGTGTGGAAGAGAAAGTGCTATAGAATTTATCGTAGGACAGAATAATGGTCCCCCAAAGATGTTCATGTCATCGTCACTGGAACCTGTAAATATGTCACCTTCCTGGTACAGAGCAATTTAGGTTGCAGGGGGAGGTAAGGTTGCTGATAAACTGACCTTAAAATAAGGAGATTATCTGATCTGGATGGTCACGCTGTAGTCACAAGGGTCTTTAAAAGGGGAAGACAGAGGCAGAAGAGGAGGTCAGAGTGATGTCACAGGAGAAGAACTCAACCTACTGTTGCTAGCCTTGGTGGCAGAGGAAGGGGACCAAGACATTCGGGCAGGGCTAGCAGCTGGAAAAGGCAAGGAAATGGATTGTTTCCCAGAGCCTCTGGAAAGGAGCACAACCCTGCTGACACCTTGATTTTAGCACAGAGAGACCCACTATGGACTTCTGACCAACAGAACTGTTTTAAACCACAAAGTTTGTGGTACTCAAGTTACAGCAGCAATCGAAAACTAATGGAGTTCAGACAAAATAACAGGTAGTTCCTATAGAATGAATGAATGAATGAATACCATAGGAGCATGTAATGAAATCAGGGGTAGAGAGAAAGGTGACATAGAATTCAAAGGAGGGAGACATCTTTGTTGGCATAGTCAAGAAAGGGTTTTTGGAGAAGACAGGATTGTAGCTGTAGTATTTTACGGTCTTCACAAAAGGAGAGGGATTTTTGTTTGAAGAAAGTGGGATGTTTAAACACAGGAATGAATTACCATATTGGGAATGTCACTGAAATTGCCGGTCATGGTCCGAGAAAGGAAGGAGATAGGGTTGGATGGATAAGAAGAGAGGTCTGATGGAACCTTTGCAGCTCTGGGAGGAGGTGTTCCCATTCGTTCCAGTTAGCCAGGGGAAAGCAGTGTAGGTCCTGAGCAAAAGCCTGTCGTGATGAAAACAGTGGTGCCCAGGATGGACTGGGGACAGAGGAGGCTAGAGATGGGCCAGGCTGGCAGTGTGGAGCTACTGGACAGGCAGCCTGCTGGCAGGAACCATGGCTGAAGCTCTGCAGTGGAGTAGAAATGGGAGGGAAAATAAGGGAGGAAGCAGAGAACCCTGGAAGACAGGAGATCTTCGCTGGGGGCCCGTGGATCCTCTCTCTCCTGTCCACGACCTCAGGGAGTCGATGAAGCTCCCTGAGATGCAAAATTGGGGGTTTGGGAGTTTTCCTGGGGAGAGGGCCACATCCTCTATCAGATTCTCAAGGGGCTTTGTGACTCCAAAAAGGTAAAAGTCACTGACAAGTTTTAAATTACACTTTATTGAAGAATAATATGCATATAGATAAGTGCACACATCATAAATGTGCAGCTTGATGGATTTGCACACACTGAACACCCCTAAGGAGCCCACGCCCAGATGACAAGCAGAGCCCTACCAGTACTCTAGAAGATCCCTCTCAAGCCCTTCCTCCCACTCTACACGGCCACCACTACCTTGATTTCTCACCCTGCGGTAAGGTATTCAGCCAGGACTGCGTCGCGTTGGGCTCCAGAGGAACCAGGCCACCGTTATGAGAATCAGGTGTAGGCTAGAAACCGCGTCCTGGCTTTCCAACAAGAAATTGCGGCTAGAACTGGATGAGAACACCACCCTGGTGCTTTCCAAGCATCCCCACGTTGCTTCGGCGCTGGGCAGGACCTCTGGGGGCAGGTCCCCTCCCCAGATGTCTGACTCCCTGACACGTGGCCAAAGCCTGCGCTTCCCCCCCACTGGGCCTCGACTATCTGCGCTTCACTCTGTTTGCTGCATTACTCACGGTGATCCTGGGGGAAGGACAAGATCTCGTTCGGTCGGGCGTTTCATTTCGTGAGCATTATTTGGTTCCCTTTTCCGGCCCAGAGGGAAGGGCCGCGGACACAGGATCTTAAGTCCGTAGCTACTGTGGGGCGATTTCAGGCCACAGCAGAGGCTGGAGCACGTGGGAGGGTAAGAGGATTAGGCAGCAATATGCTCCCGGTAAATACCGACAGCCAGCCGCCCTGCGAGGGTGATACAGCGCCTTCCAGCAGGCCCGAGGCTGCAGGAGACATAGACGGGCTATAACCGGGTTCGGAACCTGTGTCTGTTTGCCTTTTCAAACAATAGTCAAGACAATAACGGTAACTGGACTTCAGACTCTGCTTCTGCCTAAGCAGGGAGCGCAAACACAAAGAAATGAGATGGAGTTTTTGTGGCTTCACCAAGAATAATTAATGGATCCTGGCAGGGAAAAGAACCCAGAAAAGGAATTAGGATTCCTCAGAGAAACAGGGAGGGAGAGGACGCAGCTACACCCTCCTCGGCCCTATTCTGCCCGCCCCTGTCGCCCCACCCGAAGGTCAGAGCCCATTGCTGAAGATTTCCAGGGACTGCCTGAATCCTCCAGTCCGGTTGGGATACTGTGGTGTTGATTTCTGTTGGGCTCCACACTGGCTGGGCTTTCAAGCTCTTTGTTTTGGAGAGAGTTTCTTTTTTATTTTTTTTATTTTTTTGAGACAGAGTCTCACTCTGTTGCCCCGGCTAGAGTGCCGTGGCGTCAGCCTAGCTCACAGCAACCTCAAACTCCTGGGCTCAAACGATCCTCATGCCTCAGCCTCCCAAGTAGCTGGGACTACAGGCACGCACCACCACTACAGGCATGCACCACCACCATCTATATATTTTTTTTAGTTGGCCAATTAATTTCTTTCTATTTTTAGTAGAGACGGGGCCTCCCTCTTGCTCAGGCTGGTTTCGAACTCCTGACCTCGAGCGATCCACCCACCTCGGCCTCCCAAGAGTGCTAGGATTACAGGCGTGAGCCACCGTGCCCGGCCAGGAGAGAGTTTCTTTATGATGGTTTCTTTTAGAGTTTCTTTTACTGGGCAGGGCCTGAGTGTGGAAGGGCTGTCAAGGAGAGGGTGGGATTGGTTTGGGTGACTCCTCCTTCCCTTCTCTCCCCTCCAAGCCCCTCTTCTCTTTGCATTTTCCCTCTGTTGCTTCTCACACTCATGCTGTCTCTCTTCCTCCAACACTGAACCGGCCCTATAGACTGAGCCTGAACAGGATGGGAGGATAAATTTAAAGTCTGCTTAAGGAACAGGTAGATCCTCAGAGCCTTTGCCCCAGCCTGAGCGGCTAGGTGACTCGCCCTTCTTCATCCCAGCAGAAGACAGAACGTGTATTGTCCTGAGATATTGAAACTGAGGGATTCTGGACTGGAAACACGGCTGAACATAGGGACTGAGTATATCACATGTACTTTAGTAAAAGCAGGGGGGTTAAGTGAAAGATGCTACATGGAGTGTGGAGGTCTCCAGCTTCCTTCCACCACTCAGCTCCAAGATGCACCAGCCAGGCCCACACCGCTACATGGGTAGATTGGACAGTTGTTCTGGGAGGAACTGGGCCAACACAAGATAAACTCCTGCTACTGCCCTCCTGGATATCCCCACTGGAGTGACTGAGTTTTTTTTTTTCTGATCAGTAATTCTCTTGTAAGTGAATGAACACCCCAAGGCTCCTCTCGATGTAGCCAAATACAGAGGATAGCTTGTACCTTGAAATGCAGATACTAAAATAAATTGATAGGGGAAAAAAAAAAACACTGAGAAAACAAAGACAATGCGGTGATAAGAAACAGGTTTAAAAAATATATTAGTATTATCTTCATAGAGATAAGAAATTGTATCTATAAAACAAAAACAGGATATTGTATAAAAAGAACAGAGCCCTTTCCCTCAGCTTTATTGAGGTGTAATTGACAAATAAAATTGTATATATTTAAGGGGTACAATATGTTTTGATATACATATGCATTGTAAAATGATCACTACAATCAAGCTGATTAACATATCAATCAGTTCACGTAATTACCTTTTTTATGGTAAGAACACTTGAGATCTGCTCTATTAGCAAATTTCATGTATAAAATATATTGTTAACTATAGTCACCATGCTGTACATTAGGCCTCCAGGACTTACTCATCTTATAACTGAAAATTTGTACCCTTTAACCAAAATCTTCCCTTTGCCCCCACTCCTCAGTCTCTGATAACTCCCATTCTACTTTATGTTACTGTAAGTTCAACTTCTTTTAGCTTTCACATGTAAGTGAGACTATGCAGTATTTGTCTTTCTGTGTTTATCTTATTTAGCACAATGTCCTCTAGGTTCATCCATGTTGTCACAAATGGCAGGATTTCTTTCTTTTCTAAAACCAAATAATGTTCCATTGTGTGTGTATGTGTGTATATGTGTGTGTGTGTGTATATATATATATATATATATATATATATACACCACATTTTCGTTATCCATGCATGTGTTGACAGTTAGGTTGAATCTATATCTTGACTACCATGAATAATGCTGCAATAAACATGGGAGTGCAGATATCTCTTTAAGATAGTGAATTTACTTCCTTGGAATATACACCCAGAAGTGAGATTGCTGAATCATATGATAGGTCTATTTTTAACTTTTTAAGAATCCTCCATACTGTCTTCCATAAGGGCTATACCAATTTACATTCCCACCAGCAGTGTATACTTTGCCCAGTTCCTTTCACTACACACCCTTGCCAACATTTATCTCTTGTCTTGTTGATAATAGTCATCCTAACAGGTTTGAGGTGACATCTTATTGCCCTTTTGATTTACATTTCCCTGAGTGATGTTGGGCATCTTTCCATGTATCTCTTGGTCATTTGTATGAATTCTTGGAAAAAATGTCTATTTGGGTCCTTTGCCCATTTTTAAACTAGGTTATTTGTTTTTTGCTATTGAGTGGTATAAGTTCCTTATATATTTTGAATATTAACTCTCTTGCTATCTTCCTTTATGATTTGATGATTTTCTGCAGTACTATGCTTTGATTATTTTCTCTTTATCATTTGTTTATTAACTATAGATTTTTGCTTTGTGGTCACTATGAGGCTTACATAAGACATCTTATAGCTATAATAGTCTATTTTAAGCTGCTAACAACTTTGAATGCATGCAAAAACTCTACTTCCCCTCACACCCATTTTATGTTTCTGGTGTCATAATTTATATCTTTTTGTATTGTGTATCCATTAACAACTTAAAGTTATTTTTATGACTTTTATTTTTAACCTTCATACTAGAGTTAAAAATGATTTGTACACCATGATTAAAATACCAGAATATTCTGAATTTAACTATGTACTTACCTTTACCAGTGAGTTTTATGCTGTTATATGTTTTCCCTTTATTAGTTAGCATCCTTTTATCTTAGTTTGAAAAACTCCCTTTACCATTTCTTGTGAGGCAGCTCTAGTAGTGATGAACTCCCTCAGCTTTTGTTTGTCTGGGAAAGCTTTCATCTTTCCTTCATTTCTGAAGAATAGATTTGCTGTGTAATATATTCTTGATTTGGAATTTTTTTCTGCCAGCACTTTGAATATATCACTCCACTCTTTCCTGTCCTATAAAGTTTCTCCTGAGAAATCCACTCATAGTCTTACGGAGTTCCCTTGTATTTGGCAAGTTTCGTTTCTCTTGATGCTCTCAAAATTCTTTCTTTGTCTTTGATTTTTGACAATTTTATTACAGTGGGTCAAGAGTCCTCTTTGGGTTGAAACTGTTTGAGGACTTCTGAGCTTCATGTCCATGGATGACCATATTGCTCCCTGGATTTGGGAAGTTTTCAGCTATTACTTTTTGAAATAAGATTTCTGCCCTTTTATCTCTTTCTCTTCTTTTACTCCCATAATCTTTATACAGATGGTCCCCAACAAATGACCGTACATTTTTTTTGACTTTATAGTAGTGCAAAAGTGACAAGTATTTAGTAGAAACCCATACAACTATTTTGTTTTTCACTTTCAGTATGGTAGTCAATAAATTACATGACATATTCCATACTTTATTATAAAATAGGCTTTGTGTTAGATAATTTTGCCCAACTGTAGGCTGGTATAAGTGTTCTCAGCATGTTTAAGGTACACTAGGCTAAGCTATGATGTTTGGTAGGTTAGGTACATTAAATGAATTTTTGACTTATGATATTTTCAACTTATGGTAGGTTTTGGTGATGTAACCCCCTTGTAAATCAAAGAGCATATGTATTAATTCTCTTGGTGATATCCCATAAAAACCATAGGCTCTCTTCTCTCTTTTTTATTCTTTTTTCTTCACTAACTGGATAATTTCAAATGACCTGTCTTTGAGTCTACAGATTCTTTTCTCTGTTTGATTGAGTCTGCTGTTGAAAGTCTATATTACATTTTTCATTTCATACAGTTCCAGAGTTTGT
Source organism: Mirza zaza (assembly GCA_008750895.1). Taxonomy (NCBI): domain Eukaryota; kingdom Metazoa; phylum Chordata; class Mammalia; order Primates; family Cheirogaleidae; genus Mirza; species Mirza zaza. The sequence continues at coordinate 28,785 of VSMD01005081.1, read as the reverse complement.
TTGGTTCTTTTTTTGTGTATGTGTTAATGATTTCTGTCTATTTGTTGAATTTGTTTGTTTTGTTCATATATTGATTTCCTGATTATGTTGAATTGTTTGTCTGTGTTCTCTTCTAGCTCACTGAGCTTCCTTAAAACAATTTTTTTTTTCAATTCTTTGTCGAGAAATTTGTAGATCTCCATTTACTTGTTGGTTAGTAAAAAGCTATTGTTCCTTTGGGGTGTCATGTTTCCTTGATTTTATTTTGTTTTGTTTTGTTCCTGTAAGTCTTGCTTTTCTGTCTTTGCATTTGACAAATCAGTCACCTCCTCCAGTCTACTGACTAGCTTTGGGAGAGAAACACATTCACCAATCAGTCTGGCTAGAGATTCTGAGGCTTTTTCAGAAATTTTTTAGGGATGCACCCATTCCACAGCTCTTTTTCCCTCTTGGGGGTGAATTATTGAGATTTAATGCCTTCTTCTAGTCCTGCAGAGCCAGACAAGGTGCTGAGATCCTCCTATTTGTTTTCCCTAGGGTCGTGCCCTAAAATTCTAAAGTTTGTATGTTTTCTCCCAATTTTGCTGAGTTAGTCTGGCTGTGTACACATACTCACAAGCCTTCTGCAGGCGTTCACATTCATAGTCCATGGGGCCACACCTGGGGAGGCGACTATGGGGGTTGGAGTGGTGTATGAGGAATGCAGAGCATTGGGGGTGCCTATGAGCCAGCTGGGGAGTCTACAGGCAAGTTATTTCAATCGGTTTTTGGGTGGGCTTTCTGATGAAGTCCATGAAGTAGTTAGTAGGAACTGAAGCCCTTTGCTGAGTTCTGAGTCCTGGTTGCTGTGAGTCCTGCTGCTCTTCCTTGATCCCAACCTCTCCCAACCACTCAACTCAATCACCTCATTACTCTGGATTAGGAAAGAAAGATGTAGGCTTCTTGAGCAGCATCCCGCATGGTTTGGGAAGCCAGGGGCTCATTCCCTATGCTCTCACTTTCCCTTATGGGAGAAATCACAGGTTGAAAGGGTTTCTCTTGGCACTGAGCTATACTACCCTGAGGGGAGGAGTGACATGGGTAAAGCGAAACTTTTCTTCTTATCCTAAGTGCCTATCTCATATTTTCCCCCAATAATGTGCTGGAACTTCTCTGCTGGATTCCTGGACTCCCACAAAAGTATTATGATGATTGAGTGGTTGTCAAAAGTGATGCTCTGTGGGGAGATAATGGTAGAAAACTCTAATTCCACCATCTGCTGATGGCACTCTTCATACTGAGCTTTTTGACAGTTAAAATATGGTAATAGGAATAAAAGTTTTCAGTAAAAGATCTGTGTGATAAAGTAGAGGAAATCTTGAAAATAGGTGGAAAAGAGGAGAGAAAAACTAGAAGACAGGGAGAAAATAGAGGATCTATCTAGGAGGCCAATATATGCTTAATAGGAATTCTAGAGAAAGAAAATAAAAAAGCTAAAGGAAAAATGATATCTAAGAAATAATAAATATTTCCTATAACTGAAGGACATGAGTTTCTAGCTGGAAAGTATCAACCAAAATGCTCAAAACAATGGCATTAAAAGGGTCCTCACAAATACAGCATTGTCAAATTCCAGAATGCCAGAAATAGAGAAGATTTTAAAGCTTTCAGAGAGAAGAAATTGGTCATAAACAAAGGAGAGGCATCAGAATGGCATGAGACTTCTAAATAGCAGCATTAGAAGCTAGAGGTCAGCGAAGAAGTGCCTTTACATTATTGAGGGGAAATGATTTCTATTCTTAAATAGCTTTTCCAGATAAACTATGAATCAAGTGTGAGGATTGAAAGGCATTTTCAGATGCGTAAGATCTTGAAAATTTTGTATCCCATGGTAACTCTTCTCAGTGTGTGTTCAACCACATTGAGGGAGTAAAACTGCAAAGAGAAAATCATCAGATACTGGAAATAGGGGATCTAATACAAGAGAGAGCTGAAGGGGGTTCCCAGGCTGATGGTGAAAGAGGTCCCACAATGACTTCTGTTTGGCAGGTCTAGAAGGCTCTCAGTACAGGTTGGAAATGAAGGATGGAAGGTTCTGTGGTGGATGTCCTTTAGAAAAATGGAACTGAAAGACTCCTAATGGATTTGGGTATACTGAGAGAAATTCTTAGAGCTCCATGAGAGAGTTGGGGGATAAATTAGTGACAAGCACATAAAAAAATTAAGCAAACAATAAAGTCAATTATAACCACACCATTAACACAACAAGACAATTCCAGGAAAAACACAAAGTTCTACAAGAAAAAAAAATGAAGTTATAGTATGGTCACTTCTGTGAGCAATATATACATAGTTATGGTGTTGGAAATGCTGGAAAGTGACTTAACAAAACCATTATATATATATGAAAACAGAAAGAGAGGAAGGGCATGCAGGCAGGCAACTTATATGAGTAGATTAAGTAAGAAGTCAATAGATAATGCTTAAAATGAAAAAATCTGAAAGTTCTGGTTTATAAACATTATTTTAATATATGGAAGTAAATACCAAGAGAAATAGCCCAAAGAATTGAAAGTCATTGGCCCTAGAGAGGGAATGAGATGTATGAAACTCTTGTTTTTATGCTATAAGCCATGTGGAATTATTTGACTTTTAAAAGCTGTTGTACAAATTACTCTGATAAAATGAAACTTAATTTTTTTGTTTTTTTTTTATGGACACATAGGAATTATACATATTTATAAGGCCCATGTGACTTTTTGATAAGGCATATACTGTGTAACAATCCATCACCTCAAACATTTATCATTTCTTTGTGTTGAGAACATTTCAAATATTCTCTTCTAGCTATTTTGAAATATACAATAAGTTATTGTTAACTATGGTCACCCTGCTGTGCTGTTGAACTCTAGAACTTATTCTTTCTATCTATGTTTTTACTCATTAATATCTATCTGTTCCCACTCAACCCTCCTTTTCAGCCTCTGGTAGCCCCCATTCTTCTCTCTACCTCCATGAGATCAACTCCTTTACCTCCCACATATGAATGAGAACATGAGACATCTTTCTTTCAGTGCCTGGCTTATTTCACTTAACATAATGACCTCCGGTTCCATCCGTGTTGCTGCAAATGACAGGATTTGATGGCCAAATAGTATTCCATTGTGTATATGTACTAAATTTTCTTTATCCATTCATCTATTGATGGACACTTAGATTGATTCCAAATCTTGGCTATTGTGAATAGTGCTGCAGTAAACCTCAGGGTGCAGGCATCCCTTTGATATACTAATTTCCTTTCCTTTGGGTGAATGAATACCCAGTAGTGGAAATGTTGGAATGTATGGTAGTTCTGTTTTTAGTTTTTTGAGAAACTTCAATACTGTTTTCCACAATGGCTATACTCATTTACATTCCCACCAACAGCGTGTAGTAAGAGTTCCCTTTTCTCCACATCCTCACCAGCATCTGTCATTTTTTTCTCTTTTTTAGAATAGCCATTCTAACTGGGATGAGATGGTATCTTATTGTGGTTTTGACTTGCATTTCCCTGATGATTAGTGATGTTGTGCATTTTTCATATGCTTGTTGGAAATTTGTACATTTTCTTTTGAGAAATATCTATTCAGATCCTTTGTCCATTTTTATAAAACGGGATTATTTATATTTTTAACGTTGAGTTGCGTTCCTTGTTATGTTCTGGATATTAGTCTCTTATCGAAGGAATACTTTGCAAATATTTTTTCCCATTTTGTATGTTATCTTTTCACTGTTGATTGTGTCCTTTGCTGTGAAAATGCCTTTTAGTTTAATATAGTCCCATTTGTCTATTTTTGTTCTTGTTGCCTGTGCTTTTGAAGTCTTAGCCATAAAATCTTTGCCTAGACCAATGTCCTGAAGCATTTCCTGTAGGGTTTTTTTCCTAGTAGTTTTATAGTTTGGGGTCTTACATTTAAGTCTTTAATCCATTTGGAGTTGATTTTTGTAAATGGTGAGAGATAGGGTCTAGTTTCATTCTTCTACATGTGGATATCCAGTTTTCCTAGTACCATTTATCGAAGAGAGTGTTCTTTCCTCAATGTATTTTCTTAATGCGTTTGTCAGAAATTATTGGCTGTAAATGTGTGGATCTATTTCTGTGTTCTTTATTCTGTTCCGCAGGTCTACGTGTTTGTTTTTACACCAGTATCTTGCTATTTGGTTACTATAGCTTTGTAGTATCTTTTGAAGTCAGGTAGTTAAATTTAAAAGGGAAACGAAGGTGTCTTTTAATCTCACTGTCTACATATTAATTGTCAATAGTCTGGTGAGTATTCTTCTGGCCTTTGTTTTCTATGTGCAATATAGCAGAAATATAATTTTTCATTTTTCCATGATTGGACAGTACTACATAAATTGTCTTCCATTTTCTCTTTTTCCCTTGTACCTTAGATTTTTTTTCTACATTAGAGAGTATAATAGTAATAATTTTTAATGAATTTATGCCTTATTATTCATAACTGCAACTTTGCATATTAGAGAAGCAGTGCTGCCTGTATGCAGGAGAATAGCCAGGGGTTTCATTTGCTCTGGGCCTTTTCTGCAGCTGGCTCACTGTTGCTTGTTATTTGTTCACACTTCTACTCAGTTATTAATCATTAATCATGAGGGCTTAATAAAGTCTGATTTTCCCAGAGATATTTATAATTTAAAAAAGAATTCCCAAGGATTAAATAACAACATTTTAACTTTAAGAATGAGCTACTAATAAGAAAATTTCAAGTGCTTTCATATATATAAGGGAAGCAGGGTTAGGAAAAAATATATATAGAAAGAGAGATTCTGTATGCAAAATGATGCAGACTGCCTTTCTGGATACAATGAATACCTCCAGGGACAAGGATATTGACGCTTGGTGGCATGGAGGTTTTAATTTATTTTCTCTGACTTAAAAATTCATTCTATGCCAGGGCCTCTTTTGCACTGCATTGGAAAGCTTCCTTCCCATGGCTGGGGGTCATTGAACTGGTACGAATGTTGCCAGTTTAGCCAAAGAAGTCTGCTGCTTTAGTTTGAGCCCTGGAGGTATTTCATTGTATCCAGAAAGGCAGTCTGCAACATGGTGTAGTGAGCTCTCATGGAGCAGAATGCATAGGGAGGGGATAGTAAAAGCTCAGAAACTTAAAAGTGAGTAAGGAAACCACAGGGAAGTTGAGAGAAAAGTCTGCTCATTTCCTAAGAAAAGGGAGTAAATGAGTATCACTCTCCCCCGATGTATTTCCGAGGCAAAATTTTGGTATGACAATACGCATCAAATTCATTAATTTGTTTGTCAGGGATGGTTACTGAGGCTGAATGATAAAGACTGCTGGGAGTATTGTGTTGAGAAGGATTCTGAAGTTCTATCTGGGCTCGGCCAGAAATGGTGCTATAAGTGACAAAGTGAAGCCTGCCAGTGTCATAGAAGTAAAGCGTGGTGGAATGCATCTTCCAGATCTGCCTTCCTCAGGGACTCAGGAATGTCATTCCTGAGGATTTGTCCCAGGGAACAATTACAAGGGAAGAAAAAAAAAATGCTATATGCCACAAAGGGATTCTCTTCGGTGTTACTCTAGCAGCAATTTGTCCTACAGAGGGAGAACGGTCATTTGTCAGAATTAAATTGTTGATCATGAAGACCACATGGAAACATGGGAAAACGTGAGACATAACAATGTTGAGTAAAAAGAAAACATTTATATACACATAATGATTGCAATGGGGTAAAAATGACATACCATACACACACGTATTTGTGTGCACGTAGGCGCCATTTATTTCACGTTCACTGGTGTACGGAAGCTAGCTCCTACCACATAGTAGGTATGTAATAAATACTTGCTGACTATTTTATTGCTAGCTTTATGTATGTTTACAATAAAAATAGCTTCTGCCCCAGAGGAATAAAAACTAAAACAAAAAAACCCAAGCTCCCAAAGTGAATGTGTTAGTTTTTTCCCCCCAAGAAATAACGATTTGTTCTGTTTTCTGCAGTCAGTCCCTCATTACATTCAGGTTCTTTCTAGAACTTCACTGAGCAACTCCAAATACCCAAGCTCCTGTTAAATTCCTACAGGCGACTGCACTTATCAACAAAGACACCTCTGCTCTTCCTTTGCCTCCAGATGCCCAGGCTCGGGCTTCTAAAATTCTGCAAGCACCCTAGTTTATTTTCCTACCAGAAATTCTTGGATTGCCCCAAAGGAAGTTTTTTTTCCCCATTTTGTGTAGTCTGAGAGATAACTAACTAACTATGAGAATGGTCTCAACACCATCTCCAAGGCCAGTTGAAAGTTTCTGATGGAATTCACAATTCAGACCTGAAGCCTATAAATATGGTTACTGGGAGTGATTGACAGATCGAAAGAGACCTCAGATGCTGACAAAACCTCTGCTCATTGGAATGACCTCTAACTCTATAGACAAGTGATCAATTACCGTGTACCTTCACTAACTTTAAAAACTCCTGATATTCCCTAATTCCATCTAACAATAAACATTTTTTTTCCTCCAGACCACACAAAGCACCTCATAGCTCTTGACTAGGAAATTAAAGTTTATTTTCAATTTCCTTGGGCAAGGCAAAGGCAAGGGTAAATTGACAGTCTGTGGCTTGTCTGAAACTAGAAAAGCATTGAAAATGTGGCGTGGAGGCACAGTGTAGGAAAATCGTCCAAAGACAATGCGATATTTAGCTGATGGTAATCTCAGAAGATATGCTCAGAGAACAGCAGCAGCTGCATGAACAGGCAATATCTCTGAAAGCAAAGGAAAAGTGGAGAGGGAGGTAGTTATTTCAATGATTTAGACCAAGAAAAAAGCCATGGTTCATCTGTCTACACCAATCTAACACACTAGACAACACAGTATCTGTCCATTTCCCTGGGTCCAAAATAGTCCATGCATTGTCACATGTAATTTACTCATTGTAAAGTAATGGCTTTCTGTCTGTCTTTATTTCTCACCTGAATATCTTCTGTTCGTAGCCCTTTCTTTTTAATAACCTCATCTTTTCTTGCCATAACAATAATTCTTGCATGTATCTACCCTGCAAATTTTTATTGAATTTCTACCATTAGCAGGCACTATGCAAGGCCAGGGGATAGAGTATGCAATAAAAAACTGACAGGGAGATGGGAAAATTGAAGAGATAATTACAATATGGTGCCACGATGCTAGATGTATTGGGTGCTCTGGCACCACGGAGGGCAGTTAACCCAGGTTAGGGAAGCCTTTTTGCAGAAGGCGTCACATAAGCTAGTTCTAAAGATAAAATAGCTTTGGTGGTGGAGGAAGCATCCTCTAGCATCTGTAATCTTTCTTCTCAGATAAAAGAGCTATTAACATTTATGTGTATTTTCTTCTAGCATTTTACATACACACACAGATTGAATTTAAAGATACAATAATAATGATTACATAGGTGTACATAGATTCTTAGAACTGTGATCTATGTAGGATTCAATGCTGTTTTTTTCCGTGTCATTAAGTATGTGCTGAAAACATGAGCTTTGATAGATTAATAATATTATATTGAATAGATGCTTCATAACATAGTTGATTACTCTCTTCGCGTCTGGCAGAGTTTTTGTTTGCTAGCCACAAAACACAACTATATGGCTATAGCAAATGGAAGAGGAATTTTTTTTCTGAAATTATATTAGGCAGCCATAGAATCTATGGGAAGCCTGGAAAAACAGGCTAAGAGAACAGAGAAGAAATCAAGATGGTCTTAGCAGTGGGACTCTTAGCCAGGGCCAGCCACAGAAACAATCTGTCCCTATCATTTTTGTTTTATGTATTGAGGTTTCAATGCTCTGAGAAGGAGCATCTTGCTGACCAAGCCTAGGTAAGTGTCTGATCCTATCTACCAGGGGACAAGCAGAGGGAAGAACTGAGCCATTAGATTTTGCAGTGAGAAAAAAGGCCCCAGGGCCACTAGGCCTCCTGAGTAGGGTCCTTCTCCTGAACAGGAAAGACATTAGGACACGACTAGCAGAAAAACCCCAAGACCACCCACTATCTCTCTGCTGTTAGACCTTTAGGCTTTTCCTTTTTTTTCCCCCTTTTTCCATTGTTTTATAAAACTATTGACCATTCTGCAAAATCTTCGAGTTCCTCTCTGATTATCTCCTTAAGATAAATTCCCTGGAAATAAAATTTCTGGATGCAAGGGTATAAACATTTTTTCAGTCGCTTAACATGTACTACCAAATGACTTTTCTGGAAGGCTGCATCTGTTTAAGTCAATCATGGAGGACACATGGAATGGGCCTGTTTTTCGTGCATTCTTCTCCTTATCGAGTGTGATCGTTTCCAGGAGTGAATCTCCACATCCACTCCTTTCTGGTTTGTAGTCATTTGTGCAGCCTGTACCTCATTTACATTGTGGTTCTTTGAAGTCAAAATACCTAGCGGCAAATTGAACAATTCAGTGAATAAGTTGTTTGTTTTCTTAAGTTTATTCGTGATAATTACTTTTATTGATTTTCTCCCCCATTAATTTGATTAATTCAGGGACTACTTCTTTGAGTGTGTTGTAGAGAAGCTGTTTCTTTTTCTATTCTAGAAAGGTGGGAGTTTACAAAGCAGTAAGAATGTCTGAAGTAACAGAAGATGGCGTTCTGGAAGTGAGATTCAGGGAGGCATGCTCACCCTCCCTCGGCAGGTGACTGTCACCGATGCTGTCTTGGGATCTCTCTCTCTCTTTCTCAGACCTCCTGGCCACAGGGGCTGAGCACATCTCCAGAAGCAGGTTATTCAGAAGCCATAGCAGGGCTACAAGTCCCGCAGCCCCTAAATTGGGATAAACATGAACCCCAGAGAAGTGATGAAATGTTTCATGACTTTCCTATTAATTTAGAAGAACATCTTTTCAGCAAAAAAAAAAAAAAAAAAAAAAAATTGAAAGGCATGAAAAATATTAGGGCCTCTAAATTCCATCAAGAGAGTCGGAGTGATGTCCAGGAAGGATCATTTGATGAGGAACCAAGCACAGGAGATTTTTAGGGCAGTGAAACATCATATGGCAATAATATATTCTATGTGATACTATGATAGCAGATATAGGACATCACACATTTATTAAAACCCATAGAACTGTGTTACCCAAAGAGTGAACTCAAACGGGAACAGTGGACTTAATACTGATGTATCAATATTGATTCATTAATGATAACAAATGTATCACACTCATGCAAGATGTTAATAATAGGAGAAGCTGTTAGGGGTAGGGGGTGGTATATGGGAACTCTCTGTACTATCTGCTCAATTTTTCTGGAAATGGAAAACTGTTCTAAAAGATAAAGCCTATTAACTAAAAAAAAATTCGAAACAGAGAGAGAAATAGAGTGTGATTAGGAAGCAGCACTTGAGTAGGAGTCTGGGCCCCAGAATGCTGGTCCTGCTTTGCCATTCACTAGCCGTGTGGCCTTGGAGAAGTCACTTCACCTCTCTGGGTTTCAGCAGAGAGTTGGGCTACATTATCTCTAAGGGGACTTACCCTCTGATAGCCTAAGATCTTAAGATTACTTACTTTGGATTTTTCACCCTTGTCCTGACTTCTGATGTCAGTAGTAATCAAAACATGCCTTTCACTTTGCTGTCTGGGAGGAAATTACTAAAGGAATAAATGCAAGTCTTTTCCCTTTGCCCTGGGGCTCAGAAACTTCTCTGAAACTAGCAAGATCTAAACAAAAGCCAGGCAGGCATAAGGCAAGCCGAATTCTTCCAAAGAAAGCCACTTTTTTTTCTATTTGCATAATTTGATTCTCATGTTTTGCCCTTGTCAAGTTCTCTCCTACTTGGAAACATTTACACAATGGGTTATAATCATATTATTTTATTGCTGGTCATTAACCATGGGTTAACCTTATTAATGGGCTTATATGGCTTATTTAGGATTCCACTCACGAGGACTAGAGATAAGTCCTGATTTGGGATCACTGGCATGAACCAATATCTCTGGGTGTCTGCTTGGCAGGCAGCCAGGTCAATGCTGAGCTCTGATTGGTTGGATGCTCTCGTGGCCATGTGGCCTCAGGTCCAGGCAATGGTGTACATTCGTGAGCAGGTGGGCTGAAGGAACCTCTCTGGTCTTGGAGGAATGTCGAACTCATTGAAAAGTTTATGTAACAGAGTAATTTTCAATTTTCCCTAAGTAAATATCTGGCAAAGCCCAGATTTGGATCACGTCCAATTCTGCAGATAAAATGCCCCCAAACACATTTTCCCTGAAGAAAGCCTGGAAATATATGCACATTTATATTTGTCTAATTTAAGCAAATCTCATTAATGTGAATGATGCAGAATAAGGTACAGTGATGTAGTGGTTTATACTGTCATGCTAGTCTGTAAGGGAGTTCATTATGTTCCAACAGGAGGTTAGCACTTACCAAGGCTCCTTCTATAGATCTTTACACATGTAAGATCTTACTTGGTCCAGGGATAGCAAACACATGGCACTTGTGCCTCAACTCTCCTTCCTGAGCTTGGAGCAGGCATTATTAATGTAAAAGGACATTTTTTTCCCTGCTGTGATGGCCAGTCACATATCCACGGCGGCTTGCAAGAAGGACCTAATTACTCTTTCTGCTCGATGGAGTCAACCAGCTTATCTTCATTGAGAAGCCGCCTTTTCCGGAGAAAAATGGAGATCTTCCTACTTCTTGGAGATGATTGATGGAATAAAATCTAGTGCCTTTAAGCTCATTGACTAATGGACCAGGATGTTAAATTGACTTTCATTGTGTTCTTAGAGGTTTAACTGAGTCCCCAGAACAGAGAGTAGTGATTATTAAGTACCTATCCTTGCTGGAAAAGATAGATGCTAGACATATCCTTGGGAAGTTACTGAGAGAGAGCAAAAATGGTCCCTCCCGTCTAATACCCACCTCCAGCCTGTATAAGAGAAAGAAGACCAGAAATTTGAGAAGATGGGATTAAATGAAAGCATGTCCTAAGAGGGACTAGAGAGCACTGTGGATTCCCCCCGACTACCATTACCACTCTCAGGCAAATAAGAGAGCTGCAAGAATAAACGTCTGGGGGACCAGGGGTGCATTCCCCAGCCTAGGACACTCTGAAAGCTGGAGCTTGGCTGGGTTTTCCCATGGGTAGAGTAGGCACAGTGGAGGACAGCCAGGCTCAGCCACCCTGAATGGGTCCCACCCCAGAATGGTGTCTGTTTGCTTCTTTTATCCAAGCACCAGTTCAAATGCTACATTCTCAGAGAAACCTTCTCTGACCACCTGGGCAAAAATAGCGCCCCCTTCAGGCACACTTCATTATAGCACCAGATTTATTTCCTTGGTAGCACTTCAAGTGTCAACTTGTATTTTACTTTTTCAATTTATATATTGTCTGGCACCTGTCCAAAATTTTGGGAGGCGGTTTGGGGTGGGGTGGAGAAGTGAAGGTTTGGGAAGGGCACCTGAAGGAGGCCATTCTTTAAAGAGTGATGGCTTAGTGTCCCCTCATGGCTCTGAGGCCCCTCCTGGTTCTATAACCATGTCCTTGGTTCTGGGGTCACTCCTGTCTAAGGCACCTCCTGGTTCTGTAACCACTCCTGGAACTTATGGAATGTAAATTCCATGAGAGCAGGGACCCTATTCATCTTATTCACCACTATTCTCAGTGTTTAGAACAGAGCCTGGCACATTGTAGCTGCTCAACAAAAATATATAGCCTAAGTAAATACCTGCCAACCAAAAGCCCTAGGAGATAAACACATATCAATTGGTTACGAGAACGGCAATCTTTCAAGTCCATGGTCTACTTGTCAATGTCTCTGTTATTAAAAGGATATACTGGGAAAGTAGGGTAGGAACTACCAAATGGAATAAAACTGTTGTCTTCTCTGGGTTTCTATTATGCCAAGGGTTCAGTGTCTGCACACCTGGGAAGCAAACCTTTAGGGAAGTTTCTTCTTTCCATCTCGGTCTATCCTTCTAATCTGCAAAGTCAGCTGCCCCTGGAAACTCACACGGCCACTTGGCCAATTTTGTTTGATTGGGTTGGCAGTGATGAGCTCTCCCCAGCCTTGAGATACCTCCAGGCTTCAGGGAAAGTTGAGCCCCTGTCCAGATGTTTGGAGACGATTTGGAAAAGTAGAAATATACAAAGGACACACGCATTTGCCAGTGTTGTTTGTGGCTTTTGTGCATATCTTCCTGAGTAACGTTAAATTCAAATTGTTTACCTTAAGCAAGTGTGTGTCTTCAGTGATTGGGACTCGAGATAAATTTATGGAAAGAGCGTACGTAAATAGGACATTTTAAAAGTCATGCATTTCCCATGCTTCTGATTAGAATCACAGATGAAACCTCCACAACCCCAGTCATACAGTGATGCAGGAAATTACAGCCTTTCCTTTCTGCAAGATGTTTTTTGGAAGGGCAGAAATAAAAATCAAAAGACAGTCAAATAGCACTTTGTAGTTTGTAAACACTTCTACCTATATTATATCATTTGGCCGAAAAAATGATAAATCATCTGGTAAACTTTAACTGGTAAAGTCCTAAAGCCGAAGAACCTTCTGAGTGTCTAGTAAATAAATGAATGCCTGTTTGAGTAGAATGTGGAGTTACCACTGCACACTGCGTTTAGAGTTACGATTATACAGCAGGTTGACCCTGAATGATGGATCCTATAAAAAAAATCAGTTTAAGCTGTTTTCAGAACTAAAAGGTCCAAGAAGTGCAACTAGATCCATGTCTAAAATTTGTAGGGCCGAGGATACCTACAAATAGAGACCCACTTACATACGTATGAATATTTAAAATGTATAAATCAATTCAGAAAACTGTTAAATAAAATATAGTCCCTCCGGCTACCTTAACAAGTAGAACCTCATGCTTCTCTGGACGGTTGGGTTTGAATTGAGAATTCTTGGATGGCTCAGCGTTCCTGATGGAGCACAGTGGGGAAAGCAGAGTCTGACTTGGGTGCTGTCTCCTTTTCTTTCCACTCTCAGCTCCTTCTCATTCCCCAGTAGCCTTGAGTGCAGGCTGGTGCACATCCCAGTCCAAGTCTCCAACCACGCTTTTCAGGAGGGTGGACCAGGGAAAGAGGCCTGCATGATCTCCAAGAGCGAACTCAGGGCCATTTAGGCAGGAAATTCCAGGGTACTGAGTATTAGTATGAAAAAGGTGGGTACAGGAGCTGGGTGGGCATGTTTCTTTGGCTCCTGGGAGTTCTCACCAGATATGAAATCTGCTAGTGCCTTGATCATGGACTTCCCAGCATCCATAACTGTGAGCAATAAATTTTTGTTGTTTATGTGTTACCCAGTTTCATGAGTTTTCATGATAACACCTCAGACTAATTCAGCTGACAATAAACCGAGTGTTGTTTGCTTCTCAGCTTGTGTCTTAGTTACACTTTCCTTTAAGTAAAACATTTGTAAACACTATAGTGCCAAAGGCTGCACTACTCAAAGGCCTATGTTAAATGAAGCCAAATTTAATTTTAAAAAGATCTGGGATCTTTTTACTATTTTAACTATTGGGATGGAACATCCAATAGTTAGAACAAATGGACCAAAATTAGAAGTAGAAAGTAGAAATATAAAGCATGCTGTCTCTAGTCTAGACAGATCAATTAAAAGAACAATAATCATAATAATTATGTCCTTAAAAGTGTAATTTTTTGTTTCCAACGCACTTTCACTTTATATATGTATCATTGAATTCTTATGAAAATAAGCATCAATTCTTTGAAGTTTGAAAGACGTATACTGCAGACAAATAAAAAGTAGCACTTGACACTGTGAAGAGTAAATTTACAGATTCCATTAGCCCGAGGGGTGGTGGGAGCTAGAGGTGGAAAACGTGGGAGGAAGCAAAGGCAGCAACCAGACTTCTGCTGTGGCCAGCTCTGATCTGTCCAGAATGACTGCTCGAAGTGCTCGACTGAGAAAAATCTCAGACCATGCCTGGCCTCAGTGGTTGGTGATGAATTAGTCATGCCTGTCATGGTCAAAGGAGGGGGCATAATGGCATGTGTGCCATGAAGGGGCCACCTCTGTGCTGGAGGAAGGCATGTGGCCTGGAGTAAGGGCAAGAGGGATGCTTGAGATCATCCTTAATCTTTTGAAGTTGTTGGCAAGGAGGGCAGTCAATCCAAATTCCTAATAAGAATTCTCATGTTATTGAATATTTCTGTCTTCAAGCCCCAGAAAAAACAATTAATTTCATGTTTCTTCTAGGAAGATGCTGCTTTGGAACTTACTTTCTGGTATGGAGAAAAGATTAGATAGACATCTGTTAAGGTGTTAATTGGTGATAACTGGATTCATAGGAGATATGGATTCTTTTCTAATCTCTTTCACTAACTAGCAGTGTGACCTTGATCAAATCCCTTAACCTCTCTGGACCTCTATTTCCTAGTCTCCAAAATAGGGATATTATCTAAGTGAACTCTCAGAGTTTTATGAGGCTTAAAGGAGATAGTAGCAAAGCAATCACTTGAAATATAAAACGTTACATAGTTGTAGACTTATTATGATTCTACTGAATAACGAGAAAATTTGTCTAGGGTAGCATTTCCCAAAGTGTGTTCCTTGAAACATTAGTTCCATGGGATGTCAACAGGTATTACACAGAAGCCATCAAACAAATAAACAAAAAAGTGTTTGCTAGCCAAATAAACTTAGAAAACTCTATGCTAAATAAGCTTAAAGAGGTATTTTACCACAGGAATTATTAGAGTCTTTGCTTTCTAATGTGCACTTTTCAATTTTTTTTTAAATTTTAGCATATGGTGGAGGTACAAATGTTTAGGCTATGTATATTCCCTTTGCCCCACCCCAGTCAGAGCTTCAAGCATGTCCATCCCCCAGATGGTGTGCACCGCATGCATTAGGTTGAATATACCTACCCCCTTCTCTCCCTTTAATGTGCATTTTGAATCATCAAAATTTGGAAATAATATACAGTGATTCATACACTTATTTGGACACAAACTCTTCATTTTCTCAAAATATTAGTTCTTTAGAATGCAGCCCTATGGAAATCATTGAACAATTTGTGAACCAAGTTCCCTTCTGGCTTGAATGCCCTCTGATGCATTCATTTATTCAACAAATACTTATAAGCCCCTATTACATGCCAGGCACTGCTGAATATAAAAGATACATCAGTATAGAACACAGGGAGGGGAAAAAAATCCCTGCTTTCATGGAGCTTACATCCTAACACGATTTGTTGTCACTCACCCAAAGGGTACTTGTGCTTAGAAAAGTGACTGCTATCCCTTAACTCAAAGAGCTAAAACTCCAAAGTACAATCATTAAGAACAGAGACAGGAGAGTGGGGAAGAGTGGTTTGCCTGCAAGTTGAAAAGACAGCTCTTAACCCTGCCTTGCCATCACTCAGCCTCTGAGTTGAGGTTAAACCATGAACTCAGATCTGAAGAAGCAGATGGCTTCTGCATGGGGGGTGGGGGGGGCATCAGATCGCATTCATTCTTTCACTTACGCCCTCCTTTATTCAACAAATAGTTAGGAGCATGATGTATGTCACGCACAACAGTGCAGAAGACCCAATCTGTATCCCAGAGTGGAATTCCAGGCGGGCAGGCACATGGGGATGTGAGAGACTGCAACTCGGTGTGTTCCATGAGCTGTGGTGGGAGGACAGGGGAGCACATGGCAGGGGCACCCAACCCTAGATGTCAGAGAAGGCGTCTCCACAGACTTGACATTTAAACTGAAGATCGAGAGCCAGATAGGAGTTTGTGTAGCAAACTGGCTTAGGTGAGTGGGGGAAAGGGTGAGTAGGAAAAGTGTTTCCGGTGAGGGAAGCATGCAACCAGAGTGGAACTGGCATGGAAGATACATTTATTTATATTGTATATTAGGGTTCTGTGTATGACTTTCTTTGAAAAGGGGTTTTGTTGTTGAAATGAAACTTGGAAACCATTGGTGGTTTCACAAAGGAAATTTTTGAAGCTATTGCCATTTTTGTAATTCTTAAATCTTTCTACCCGTCAGGATCAGTCTCTCTCCCAAAAGTATTTACATTTCACGGCGAATTTTGGCAGATGGAGAATTCTTTCAAATCCAAGGTACACGTCGCTACTGGCAGCTGTATTCATTGAAATTATTTTGGTGATAAATGACAGAAGCCCCAATTCAAGATGACTTTAGCAGAATAGGGAATTAATTATCTTACAAGACAGAACAATTCAGAGAAAGTTTGATTTGGAGACGCCAGACCCAGTCTCTCTCCATCTCTTAGTTCCTCTGGCCTTCAGATAATCTTTATCTCAGTTACAACATGGTGGCAAGATGGCTGCCAAGGTCTCCATGTCTACATCTTTCGTGTCCAAGTCTAGTGGAAAAGGGAGTTGTTTTTCCCGAAGCTACCACACAGGTCCCTGTACTTACTCCTCTGATTGTCCATCTTATATCATGTGCTCATCTGTGAACCAATCACTGTGACCGGCAGGATGGAATTGAGATGATTGGACCAGCTGGATCACGTACTCCAATCCTTGAACAGGAAGTGGAGGCCCTTCTTGACCACGTGATTGTGAATGGTTTCCTAAGGAAATGTGGGGCTATTAGCAGAAGACTAGGGAGGGAGGCAGAGGAGGAGGGAGGAATTCAGGAAGGGAGGGAGAGAAAGAAAGAGAGAGAGAGAGAGAGAGATCTAGGAAGGAAGAACAAGAAAGAAATATCAAGGAAAATAAAAATCTTTTATTTCCTTGTAACAAACATAAAAAATAAATCTAAGCCATGAAGGTTGTTGGGACTAAAAGGGGAAATAGAGAGGAAGAAAGGATGTGACTCTAATATTGATTAGATGCAGATATTCATGAGTCTGCCTTTCCTCAGTCACACACTCATCACATCTCTAGGTAGCAGAGGAGTTTAGAGGTCATCCTAAGTGGTCATTGAATGCTTGGACCTCCTTCAGCCACACAGCCAGTATACAATCAACATATGTCCTCAAAACACCTCCCAGCACCAGGAAAGTCACAATAATTTCATCACTGAGTGTCTCCCATTATTGGCTTATTTGTTCTTATAGTGATCTGAAGTCTTCCTCCTTATAACTCTGCTGGCTTCAGTTCTCTCGTCCACGGAGAGAAAGCTTAATTCAGTGGAGGTGAACTGGTGGACTGTGGCCAAATCTGGACCCAGACAAGATCATTGCCCAGAGCACTAAATACACTTGCATGTGGGTGCTTAAGAGGGCAGGCATGGTCCTTGTCCTGTGGCCCCATAACTCCTTGCTCGCTACTCCCTGGGAACTTCATTTGTTCATGTCACCTGCCTGGACTGGGAAGGGATTTGACTTTGCAATTCTTGGGCTAATTCTTCTTTCATGTGGTAGTTGATCAGGTACTTGAAGACCGTTAGGTGATGGATGAAAAAAAAGAAAGGGCAAAGAAAAAGAAAAAGAAAAAGAATGCAACTTGAACTTGCACAGCCTGGTAAATTCTTCTTCAAAGCATCACCTTGGGGATAAGGTATGTGTTTTCCTTTCGCTCAGAAGGATTTTCGAACTCTTCTTGGAATTACTTTCAGAGCCTGAAGCACATTCTTTGAATCTGCTCAATGGTGGCAAATCCTCGTTCTTTGAGAGTGGTTTTGATTTTTGGAAGAAGCCAGAAGCCGTTGAGAGCTGAGCGTTGAGGAGCAGGATGGCTGCAGCATCTGCCCACCTTTTTCTCTGTAACTCCAAAGCAAAGGGTGATATCCTCTCATGAGTCTAAGATCCCTGTAGGCTCCTTTTACATCTTTTATTTTATTTATTACTTTTTTGATTTTTAAGTTCATTAATTTAATAACCAATACATTCACATGTTTCCAATTTTCAAAGGCACAAAAAAAGTCCCTTCCCCTTCCTTGTCCCCCAGCCACATGGTTTTCCTTCCAGGTTTTGTATGTGTCCTTCCAAAGAGAGCCCATGCATATCCCTTAAATCTGTGGTCCCGACTCCTTGGACCATGGACTCATACCAGTCCTCGGCCTGTTAGGAATTGGGCCACACAGCAAGAGGTGAGCAGTGGGAGAGCAAGTGAAGCTTCATCTGTATTTATAGTCGCTCCCCATCATTCACATCACCGCCTGAGCTCTGCCTCCTGTCAGATCAGTGGTGACATTATATTCTGCACTATGGTGAGATGTATAATTATTTCATTATATATTAAAATGTAATAATAATAGAAATAAAATGCACAATAAATTTAATGTACTTAAATCATTGTGAAACCATCTTCTCCCACTCCCTCCCACCCCTGGTCCATTGAAAAATTGTCTTCCGTGAAACCAGTCCCTGGTGCCAAAAAGGTTGGGGACCACTGCCTTAAATGACTTGAAGAAGGTCCAGAGAGGTATCTATCAATATAAATAATTGAAGTATGGCTTGAATGCTGGCTGAGGAGCGCTATACTGTGTGTAAGCTCTGGTATGTTTCTGTCAAACACAAGTCTCATTACTTTATCCTCAGGACCCTGGGAAGTCTCTGTAATGGGAGGTGGTCTCCCGGCTCAGCCACTTGAGCTGTGTGATATCAGGTAAGTTTCGTTTTCTCTTTGAGCCCTGGTTTCTTCATCTGTAAAATGGGCATAATGTTAACATCTCTCCCCTCACTGTCTGCCCAGGTGATTGTGAGGATTAAGTGAGACGAAGCATGAAAATGTCCCAAGGAGAGTGTATGATGGTTAATTTTATGTGGCAGCTTAGCTCAGCCATGGTACCCAGTTGTTTGGTCAAACACTAGTCTAGGTGTTGCTGGGAAGTTATCCCGTAGGTGTGATTAACATTTACAACCAGGAGGCTTTAAGTAAAGCAGATTGTCTTCCATAATGTGGGTGGGCTCTATGCAATCAGTTGAAGGCTTAGAGCAAACACTGAAGTTTTGCCAAAAAGAAGGAATTCTGCCTCAAGATTGTAACATAGAAATCCTGCCCCAGTTTCCAGCCTGCCAGCCTGCCCTGTGCATTTCAGACTCGAGACTGCAACACCACCCTTACCTGGATTTCCAGCCCGCTGGCCTGCCCTGCAGATTTCGAACTTGTCAGCTGCCACAATTGCGTGAACCAATTTCTTAAAATAAATCTCTCTCTCTCTCTCTCTCTCTCTTATTCTATTGATTCTCTTTCTCTGGAGGTCCCTAACTGATAGAGAGGGAAAAAACTGCATTTTTCAGGGAAGTGTTTAAATAAACCTAGATTTTAGTCCTGGCTCTTCCACAGACTGGCTAAACAGCTCTGGGCAAGACTCTTACCACTGAGCTTCCAGTTTCCCCACTTGCCTAATGCCTCGCAAGCTTGCTGGGAGGACAGACACTGTGAAATTGATTTGTCAAGCATCATATACATGGAGGTTATTATTATTTAGGTCTGTCTTCCTTTGAATGCACACATATTCTTTTTTTTTCTTATTTTATTTGTATTATTTTTTTGTTTCAGCATATTATGGGGGTACAGATGTTTAGGGTACGTGTGTTACCTTTACCCCCTTACCCCCCTGGAGTCAGAGCTTCAAGCGTGTCCATCCCCCAGATGGTGCGCATCCCACTCATTGTGTATGTATATACCCATCCCCTCCTTTCTCCTCCCATCTGCCCGACGCCAGTAAATGTCATTCATGTATGTCCACTTAGGTGTTGATCAGTTAATACCAATTTGCTGGTGAGTACATGTGGTGCATGCACACATATTCTTAAAGTCACCCTTTCGTGGCTCTTAGACCTACACCCCTCTAGAGATGTCCCCTTCCCGGATATTGATTCTTGGCTCTGCCTTTCAGGCTCATAGTCAGGGAACCAAATCCAACCCAACATCACGTAGTTGTCAAGGGAGTCGAAGGGCCCCACCACCCCAGGCCTCAGCGGGCGCTGCACCCCCAGGCCTGGGGAAGCAGAGGGCGGAGGGTAGGAGAAAGTGCAGGCAGGAACTGGCAGAGGTGGAAGCAGGGGCAGGGGAGGGCGCTGAGAGAGGAAGGGGGACCTGTGTGCTAAGACAGGTCCCCAGGGCTCTGGGGCTGGCTCTGCAGATTGCAGGCTGATTGCAGCAGATTAGCTGGGCCCTAAAACGGGCCTCATCAGAGCACACGAAGCCAGTGCTGAGTGTTCTGCTGTTTCTCCCGCCCAGGGGATAGAGCCAACCAAGCTGGAGCGACTCAGGGAGAAGTACTATGAATAACCTGCCTCCTTTGCCATCATAGTGTCAAAACACCACTCAGTCCCATTTCCACTTGTTTTTTCCTCTTCCAGGGATTCAAGGGCTGGCACTTGAGAGGAACGAGACTTTCTGCGGTGCCTGAGGGGGGGGGTTCCTCTCTCCCCAGCCCTGGTCGATGTCCTTCATTTCATCACTCAGATCTTTGCTGTCATACCGCTGATCACAAGCTGAAATTATTCGATAAATAATTGTTTACCAAAGACAGCTCTCTCCACTAGAAGGTGCCATGAAGTCAGGAGCCTTATCTTATTTGTTTGACCTGTTGTGCTGGCTCTCAGCAGAGTGATAATCAGAAGCAGGATCCAGCTTTGAAGAGTTTTCAAGCAAAGATTATCATATTGCTTCTTAACCTGACTTCATGATACTCGGGGGGCTTTGGCTAATACTCTTTGGAAATATTTGGGCTTTGGAAATACTCGGGCACCTCATATTTCTAAGGGACTCCAACACTTCTGTGGAGGAATGGGGTGGGGGGTGACAGGCTACTGAGCTGGATTTGGGGAATTGGAGCCTGGCTGCATGTAAGCCTTTGCAATCCATGGGCTAGTCATCATGTATTTGCCCTGCCCAACTGAAACCTGGGAGGTAGCACAGCAAATTGGTTAAGAGTGGGTCTTGTAGAATTTAAGTCTCAATGTTGCTGCTTACTGCGTAATCTTGGATAAGTTATTTAACCTCTTTGAGCTTTGGTTGCTTACTTAAAATAGCATCTGTCTTAGGGGCCTGGCACAAGAATTAAATGGCACAGTTTGTGGATGGAAACAATTTGGCCCTGGCATATAGCAAACACTCCATGCATGTTAGTTACTGTGAGGAACTTGTATGCACATGTGGAAACTGGAAAAGTAGAGCAATGATCTGAATCTATCCATGCTGCCCCAAATCTGATAATTGGTGGGTTTTGTTTTTAATTTATTTCCTAGTTTGTATCTGGATGTTTTGAAAACCCAGCCTCAGTGTTTTCAGAACTGGTGTCTTCAGAAAATAGAAGGGCAGGGTTGTTCAGAACTGTTCATCTTGAAATACACAGTCTGTAGTCCTTGTTGATGCTGTTAGGCTGCTCTCTAATCAAACAAGGGGTAAAAATCATCCTCCCATTCTGTGTTGAAAAGCTGGGTTTTGAAAATATAAAGGTGGGCATTGCTCTACATGCCTGCCATAAAACATACTGTTCCTGCTCCGCCCTCCTTGTCCTTGTCCTTGTCCTTGTCCTTGTCCTTGTCTTCTGCAAGGAACAGCTGAGATCATGGCTGCCCATGGCTAGTGTTTATTATCAGGCACCAGAAACTCTGTGCTCTTGACAGCCCTAATCTTGGTAGCCATGATTACTATTCCTGCTTTGCAGATGATGAGATTACAGCCCAGTATGTTTAACTTAACTTTCCAAAGTCACGTGGCCAAGAAGTAGAAGAGCTGGGATTCACGCCCAGCTCGGTCCAGCCTCAGCATCCCCACGCCAACCACTTGGCCAGAGTTTCTGTCTAACAGAAACTCTGCCTTAATGAAGAATCCATTTGGCAGAGGGAGTGAAGTGTCACATTTATTAATGGGGACCATGAGCACCCATGGAGGTGTCACGGCTATGGTTCTTGTGCCCAGCTGCCCAGCTTAAGCACCTGAGGAGCATAAACTTGAGATGCCTGGTCCCCATGCCTTGGGGCTTTTGATGCACTTGATCTAGGATGGGCCCAGAGATTTCCGGGTGATTGTGGCAGGTTTCCAGGCTTAAGAACCACAGGGGCAGAAGGAGAAGGTTGGGCAGGATTTTGCACGTTCCTTGTGGTCAGGAACGGTTCCATTCCCTCCTTCCAAGGAAGGGCTGACTCCCATTCCAGGTGGTCTCACTTTACCTCGCTATCTCCATTTACAGTGTGTGGGCAGTGGAGCTTGACAACAGCGCAGGGTCTTGGGTGGATAAACAGCTCATAATATGCCATTTAAATGGAAAGCATTGGGATGAAGTGTTCCTGGGGCTCAAAGTGACCCCATTTCCGTTTCAGCGTGGGGGTGCCCTGGGCTACATCCTAAGCAACTCTGGATCATCAGTAACCACCGGGCAGCACAGGGTTAGCCCCGTGAGGCCAGGGTGTGGGGTACCTGCTCACACAGCTGGGGGAAACTGGGGAACTCTCATCACCCCATCCTTGGGTTGAGGGACAGTGTGAGCAGATGCTTAATTAGAACCATTAACTGGCTCCAATATGGAGAAGGAGATTTGTGGCTCCTTCTCATGAAGGAAATATGAAACGGTAAACACACTTCCAGTTATGGATTGGGCTAAACACACCATTAAACGCAATGCTAATGGCTGCCTCCTGTTCCTTTTGAACATTTCACCGTGGCAACCAGCAGGCAACCTTTTCTACCTTCTCTTTGATCTTCCCATAATTCTCTGCTGTGGTTTTTTTTTTTTTTTTTGGATGCTAATGGGCACATGCCAGAAATAGTAGTTAGAAAGAGAATTAGAATTTAACGACAACAACAGAAAAGAGCAAATTAGGCTGGAGTAGTTTTCCAGCTCCTCATGCTGTCTGCTTGTAGGATGTAGCGATCTCAGGTATTGAGAACAGGTTGAGACAGGCTGAGGTGGACATCTCTCATTGATGTGAATGTCTTTAATATACTGCATACAAAAGGCATCAAGCATGACTTTCTGAAGCTTAGTCACTAACTTGTGGAAGCAGCATAACTTAGGGTATAACAGCAGGAGGCTTGGAGTTTGACATACTTGGATATAAATCCTTTCTTGTTGCCTAAAAGCCATGTCACTTGGGATGAGTAACTTTTCCCTCCCTGTGCCTAAGTGTCCCCATCTGCAAATTGAGGATGATAATGATACCCACTGCCTCATAGGCTATGGGGGTGGGTGGGGTGGTTAACAAAAAATGGGCATGAAGCTCTTAGTACAGTGCCTGTCACTGAGCAGATCCTCAGTGATCAGTGGCCCTTCTCATGGTGATGGTGTAAATAACAACTTGCTGGGTGACTTTAGGCCAACGACTTCCCTGAGCTTCAAATCCTTTGTGGGTAAAAGGCAAGCTAATCACAGTGCCCGACTTGTTTATTTGTTTAAGGCTCTAGCTAAGGATTAAATGATGAGAACTACCTGGCACAGGGCTTGGCGCACAATAAGAGCTCAGGGAGGACTTGCTGAATGAATGGAAAAAATAAAGAATTAAATGCTATGCCAGCTGAAGCTGCTCAATCCTCAGACCCAAAGCGCTTTCTATCAGACACAGAGGGAGAAAAATACAAATGGCCCTGGAGGCTTTGTCGGTGATGTTTTTTAGCCACCAAAGATGTCCCATTGCTTCTCCTCCTTGCACCTGTTCCTCCCAGCCCGTATCAAGGCTGCGTGCTGGAGAAGAGAAAGCATGATGCTGGCACGTGCAGACGAGATCCCAGGGTTCCGAGCATGGCCTCAGACGGGAAGGGTCACATGGGGCAGCGTTACCTGCACACCCTTGCTCAGCAGGCCTGGGGGTCCTCCCTAGTCCCTGCCCCAGGCCCTCAAGTGGCCAGTGGACCTCCTCTTGAGCCCCACGCCCTCCTTTTCCTATTCAATGTCCCCTCTTGCCTTGTTCCCCAGGGCAGTGACTCAGATCTGAAACTGCCTCTTCTTCCTCTGCAAACTCCGACTCTCCGCTCCCCTCTCTGCGATCTCCCTGGGAGAAAATGACCTGGTAAAACAGTCACCCTGATAACTGCTTAGTCAGCCACTCTCTTGGGGGGTAACTGGAATGTCTTTTAAATAGAATTTGTGCTTTTAATTTCTAATTATAAAAGCCATACATGTTTATTTTAGAAGACTTTGGGGAAAAATATCTGGGGAAAGAAAACAAGCATGCAGAAGAAAATAAAAAGCCCGAGGCCTAGGTCACAGGCCAGGTCAAATTGATCAGAATTTCTAGAAGTAGGATCCCTCTGCATGATTATTTTTTAAAGTTGTCAAGGTGATTCTAGTGTGCAGGGAATGTTGAATCGTCAATGTAGAGACACCTGCCAATAACACTTCGAAGTATTTCTTTCACTTTTTATTTTGATATTCAGGTCATACTGTACCTATTATTTAAAACCTGATTGGGGGGGGCTAACAATATATTATGAACATTTTCCCATGTCATTAAATAATCTTTGAAAACATGATTTTTAAAAAATGGCTATGTAATTTTCCATCTCTTGGATACACATAATTATTTTTAGTCAACAATCCGTTATTAGGCTGGCCATCGTGGCTCACGCCTGTAATCCTGGCACTCTGGAAGATCGAGGCAGGAGGACAGCTTGAACTCAGGAGTTCAAGACCAGCCTGAGCAAGAGTGAGACTCTGTCTCTACTAAAAATAGAAAAAAATAGCCAAGCGTGGTGGCGCAAACCTGTAGTCCCAGCTACTGGGGAGGCTGAGGCAGGAGGATTGCTTGAGCCCAGGAGTTTGAAGTTGCTGTGAGCTAGGCTGATGCCACAGCACTCTAGCCCAGGTGACAAAGCAAGACTCTGTCTCAAAAAAATAAAAAACAATCCATTATTAGACGTTTTTCTAAAATTCTGCCAATTAAAACAATACTGAGATGTACTTCTATTTCTATCTCTGATCACTTAGCTAACACTTATATAGCATTTCATCACATGCTGGATACTATTCTAAGGTGTTCATATATTTCACTGTCAGAGGAGAGATGGCATGGTCGGAGAAACATTTGTTGGGATTCTGATGTTTTACAGAAAGTCCTAAAGCCCCTTGCCCTGAAGTAATGTGACTCAATTCCCTCCAGCTGTTCATGGAAATGTATGGAACTGATTTTCTGGGAGCCCTGGAGGGAGGGCAGAGGAGCCCTGAAGGCCGAGAGGTTGGGGGATTCCAGGAAAGAGAAGGAGGAGACAGGCAAGAGAGAAGGGACTTCTGGGAGCCCCCTGGGGGGCTGTGGGTGGGCTGAGGTGCCTCCATGAGAAACATACAAAGCTCTGTGCACTACCTCCTGGTTTCTGAGAGCAGTGTCAAGTCTAGTAGTTAGCTTGGTCATTATTATTTCTCCTCTGGAAGAGAATTGTAACTACCCAAGACTCTACCCATCTCCTCACCCACCACACATGCCACCACACTACCAACATTTATGACGGATTTTCTGTTTATAGGAGGAAAGCAAAAGTATTTCCCATGACTGTGAACTCCATATTTTTTCTTTTAATTATCATTGTTCTCAGTGGCTTTGGCAGGTCACAATTTTCATTTCCATTTATAGGGCACCCCATTCTGTTGATTGAGGCTTTGATGGTGATTATGTTAATGAAC
Organism: Mirza zaza; assembly: GCA_008750895.1. NCBI lineage: Eukaryota > Metazoa > Chordata > Mammalia > Primates > Cheirogaleidae > Mirza > Mirza zaza. The sequence goes on along the minus strand of VSMD01005081.1, from coordinate 3,323 downwards.
TGTATTTTGGTTGCTAGCTACAGAAACCCAGTTCAAACTTTCCTAAGTGAAAAAAGGGGAGAGTCCAGGATGGAAAGCAGGTATGGCTGGATTCAGAGTTTTGAAGGATGTTGTTTGTGTGTATCTCTTTCTTTTTCCATCTCTCTCTCCATCTCTCCTTCTCTGGACTGGCCTCGCTCTCCTACTTGTGAATAGGTTCCCCTCACATGGCCAGGGGAGATACTTCCCTTGGATTTTATGTTATGGGTGCTGGGAGAGAGAAATCACCCTTTGCCTAGGTCATTGCTAATTTGGGTGGATGAAGCCTGAAGACTCATATGCCTATCTCTCACGTGATCCCAACTGCACAGCCTAGTGGAGAGAAAGGACTGTCTCCTCCAGCGTCCATCCATCAATCCCAGAGAGATGGACTGGTTGGCTTGACTTGAGTCCCATCGAATCAACTGACTACTGTACCCAGCAGAATGACGCATCACAAGTGGCCAGACCATTTATGTGACAACCCATGTGGTCAGGAGTGGCATTAGTGGCCTGAAGAAAAGGGTGGAAAAATAATGTGTCAGGAAGACAAAACCCACTAAGAACCTTGTTGTAGTTCACACTTAGGTTTTCCTGGTTCAGAGTTTCAGCTGGTCCAGTTTACTTGGATTTGTATTTCTGTCATTAATGGCATGTTCTTTCTAGCACTTTTCTATCTGCAAATAAGACAAACACTTGTTTTAATTAAAGTCTGTTCTTTTTAGACCCTTCAGCTTCATTCATTGCTTCCCTGTGCTTTTAAAACAGGCAGGTATCATTATATTTCCTGCCAAACTTTTTGAATGCGGAAGTCTATATACTTTTGAAGTCTCCATTTCTCCACCAGTTATTTATTGTAAACCCCTTTAAATATTGGGTCTGGCCATAGTCCTCTACCAAAGCTGCTGCTTGAAGGCCACTAATGACCCCTGTGTAGCTGAATCCCTTGTCTTTTGTTGGCCACATTCTCCTGGCTGCTGCAGCATTCCGTGATGGGCAATGTTAACTTCACGGCGCCGTCTCCATTTTGGGAGCAAAAAAATGTCCTCATAAGGGACCCAGAAAAACTGTTTTCCTTCTTGGCACTCCTGACCTTTTGGGCTGTCTGGTTTTGTTCTCTGTCTATAAATAGAGGAGGGACTCATTGTTCGACCCCACCACCCCCCACCTTTCAGCAGGGCTATATTTTGCTTTTGGAAGACAGAACGGACTTGTGGAATGGGGCAAATTTGGGTTCACATCCTGGCTCCAGCGCTGACTAGTTACGGGGCTGTCAGTGAGGTGTTTTTTGGTAACTTCTCTGAGCATCATTTCCCTCTCCTGTAAGTGGAAGGAAAAATAGTGTCTGCCTCATAGGGCAGCTATACAGCTTCACGGTAAGGCCAAGCATCTGATAAATGCTTCATAAATGTGAGTTGTCTCCCTTCCCCAAAGGTATGTGGCTTGTCCCCTGTCACTTTAGGTATGAGTTCTGTGCTGACTCATCACTTCTATATAACTTATAAAAATTGCCAGTCCATTAAATATTTTTAAACATATTAATGGCTTCCATATTCTAAAGAAGCTGGCCATTAGAAACAATCCTAAAACTACTCTTTGGTAAAGGCCTTCCCTACTTTTTCTTAGAATAAAAATAGCTTTTCCTTTTATTCTTCTGGTGTAACAGACATCTCTCCCTGCCTGCTCCCCTCCATCCTGCTCAACATCCACTCCATTTCCCGTGGAAAGAGCACGCTCCTTTGGGGGAACTGTCCTTTTTTTCACACCAGGGTTCTGGTGGGCTAAGATGTGTCATGTGACCAAAGCTTGACCAATCATGGCATCTCATTCCTCTTGCCTCGGTGATTGGCTCAGGAGTGACCACATGATCCAAGTTTGGTTCACTGGTATCCTTCCCTTGAAGATCTAAGATATGGAGTGAGATGGGATGGGGAAGGAAGGAGAAGGGGAGAGAGAATATCATCATTTGGCTTCCTGAGGACAATTCTAGTCCTGTAGATAGGAACTAGTAAACTCTGATTTTTCCTTAGGCCAGATTGGGCCTATTCCTTGAATTCGAAGGCCCTAATAAATTCATTGGTTTATTTCAAGTAACGGTTACTTTATAAGTCAGAGCTGTGTATATATTACAACGAAATCCCACAGCTAATTTAGTTGCTAATAAGGGGCTGAGTCATATATCGAATGCCTACTAGGAGCGAAACGATCTGGGATGACAAAGCTGTTTATCACTAGCATAGTGCTTGGCACACAGAAGGCCCCAACATGTATTTGGAGGATAAAGTAGGGTGGAGGGGGGATCTTGTAGGTCCAGTGGGTCAGTCACCAGCCTGCACAGGTGAGTCCCTTAGCTGGACCTACAGCCTGGCTCTGTGTGGGTCAGGCTCCTCACCCATGGTCAGGCCAGCTGTGGTGGAGGGAGCCACAGTACAGATAATAACCTCTTTTGCATAAAGAATTTTTGAAATCTGACTGTGAGTGTGGCAGGCACTCTTAGTCCCCGGGGGAGTACAGACTAGCAGAGGAGCGCTTGGCTTGGCTTGTTCAGGATATTAGAGTCCTCCCACTTGAGCCCTCAGCGGAGAGTTGGGAGAGCTGCGGGGGAGCTCAGAGAAAGCCGAGCTGTCCCGCTGAGGGTCTCCACTTGAGCTTCCTTTCCAGAGGGGAGCCATGACCTGGGACTGAGGGGGATTCTGGGAAACCACGGGAGCCTGAAGCTACTGCCAGAGAAGGGGCTGACTCCAGAGCGACCAGCAGGAGCCTGCTGGTGAGAAACACTCCTGTGCCACAGCATGATGGTGATCGCAGCCTCTGCTGGGGATGAGGGCCCGAGGAAGCAGCAACATTCTGTGTCAGCCTGGCCTGGCCATGTCCCCAGGCCTTGTTCCCACTGTAAGCTGACACCGGCTGGGGATGGGGGCCTCTCATCTCCTCCTTGAGGGCTCCAGGGCAGCGCCTATTCTCAGCCTGTAGGGGCTGTGGAGAGAGTATAAGGAAAGCAAACCAAGCCCTGAGGAGGGCAGAGCCCAGGCATTCAGTCTTCCAGGGGATGTGGCTTTGGGACGTTTGCATTTGAAGTTGATTTTAATTGTAGCCTTGTCTATGTGGCAACAGGGTTAAACGGGGTGCAATGAGCTGTATGTTGAGGGGCACTAGGTAGGGGCCTGGAAGCTTAGGGGGTAGCCCTAGCTCTTCTCTAAGCATTTGTTGGTATCTCTGGGCCTCCTCAAGGTGGGTTGAAGAGGGTAGTTAGGCCATGTGCTCTTGGAGGTTCCTTCCAACCTGAGTAATCCCCTCCTCCCATC
>VSMD01005080.1:0-29832 GCA_008750895.1 Mirza zaza | reverse complement strand
CACAGCAACCTCAAACTCCTGGGCTCAAGCAATCCTGCTGCCTCAGCCTCCCAAGTAGCTGGGACTACAGGCATGCGCCACCATGCCCGGCTCATTTTTTCTATATATATTAGTTGGCCAATTAATTTCTTTCTATTTATAGTAGAGATGGGGTCTCGCTCTTGCTCAGGCTGGTCTCGAACTCCTGAGCTCAAACGATCCGCCCACCTCGGCCTCCCAGAGAGCTAGGATTGCAGGCGTGAGCCACCACGCCCGGCCAAGGCAAAAATTTTTATGCAACCAAAGTTCTCTATCCTTCCTTAGAAGACTTTCTCCACCAAGAATACAAAGATAGATTCCTAACCTTTCTTTTAACACTTCCATGATTTTTCTTCTAACATCTGCATCTTTCATCTGTCTGGAGTTAGTTTTGATGAAGACGTGATGTAGGCTCAACACAGTTTCTTTCCACCAGACCCATGTTGAACACTCCCTGCTTCCTTCTGATTTAACACTGGGCCGATTGTTGCCCTGAGCTGTCACGTGTCCTCTTCCCAGATCTTTGGGCTGTGGAATTACTCATCAGCGCTGGAAGCCTGACCCCCCCACCGCCCCCACCGCCCCCACCTCGCTGCGGTGACCCCCGCCCCGGCCAGGCTCCCACAGCTGGGCGCGCTGTCTCTGCCCTGCGGTGAGTGGAAGGAATTCGGCATGAACCCTGCTCACTCAGCAGCCAGGCCCCAGGAGTGCGGAACTGTGGAAAATCACATGTGGTTTTCAAGTTGTTGAAAACCAAGGAAATTGTTCTGCCAGTTGTGAGGGTGGCTAGACACTGTCTGGGAGACCTCAGGTCCCTATGGCTCCAGAACCGCCCCTCCTGTGGGCCCCAGCAGGCCGCCCCCACTGCTAACACCAAGATACCTGGGCTGCAGGGAAGGGGGCGTTTCTAAGAGCCTCTCGCAAGAAGGAGGAACAAGAGGGAAGGAGCCAGGCCTGGTCCCCTCTCCTTCGGTCCCTAGAGGCAGACCCAGGACTCCAGGAGAGACAGGGAGGGCCTCATCCCTGTGATCCTGGTGGCTTGGGGCCAGAGCCCAAGGCTTCCTGTGCCTTCCACTTACCCCAGACCAAATGCACACACTAGTGCAGAGAAGTTCACACAGAGAGCATTTGCTGGGCCGTCTCTCGCCAGCCTTCCTTCCTCCCGACCGGACCGCACGTGTGGCCGAGCTGCTGCCACAGTGGCCACTGGGGTGGGCGGGTGGTGAGGGTCTGTCCCGGCCCCCAGGCCCTGCCCTTCCCGCCTGCCCCAAGCCCTGATGGCCACCCAGGTTAGAACTCAGGCATGCTGGGCGCCGTTGGCAGGTGAGTGTCCGTCTCTGGCCAGGCTGGGCAACCAGGGCGACTCACGTGGAGCTCGGGGGGAGGGCAGCCCGTCCTTGCCTGAAAGCCAGAGGCTGTGAAGCCTGTGTGGAAAGAGCATTTGGTTTAGCCTCAGAGGATCTAGGTTGGACCTTCTCCATCACTTACACGATTGTGACCTGAACAAGTCACTTCTTCTTCCTGGTCCTCAGTTTCCTCACGTTTTATAGAAATGGGAAACACACAATTACTTGGCAAGGGCTAATTCAGTGCCCAGTCCGCGCCGGGACCTGAGGTGCTTTGAAGAGCCTGGGGGAGAGTCCGGCCTCTGCTGGGGCTCCTGCTTTCCCTCCGTCCCTTTCCCCCCGGGAAGTTCAGTGCCCTCACCTGTGCCCTTTGGTCCAGGGTCTCCAGTTGCTCACTTCCTGTCCCCCATCCCCTGCCTCCCTCCAGCCTCTGCTCTTTCAGCGAAAGATTGCGCATCTGCGGCCGCTGCGTCTCTGGAAGCTCCGTAGACACCTTTGGAATGAGCCAAAGGGCCACATGCAGAGACACACACCCAGATGAGGCGTGTGCAAGTTGCCTCGGCACTAAAGGTGACAGGGCACCTCAGGCTGGGATTGGGTGGTTGAGGGACACTGTCGTAACCAGCCCATCCCAGAGGCCTGTGGCATGGAACAGATGAGGTCACAACTTTCTGGTCACAGTGACAGGGGGCAAGTGACATTTCATTCAGTCTCCTGTTCATACAGTGCTGCAGATCCTGGCACGATGGCCCTGGGGCATCTTTTCACGAGTTCAGAAGCTGAGACGTGTGTTTCCGGGTGCCGGGCGCATTGGGTGGGTTTCTGCTGCAACGTTTAGACTTGACCAGCCTCCTCTCTGGCCCTGTGGCTGTCCCCGTACCCAAGGCAGGGCACAGGCCTAGGCTGAAGGACTTCCTGGGTGCAGGTCTTCAGGCTGAGTGGGGGTTCCAGTCCCCCATCCAGGGGGAGGAACATCAGCCTGGCATGGAGAGCAGTTACCCCAACTCCACCTGCCCAGCCCTTGAGGGGAGAGAGCCCCTGACCCCTTGACACTCCTTGGGGCCCAGGTCCCTCCTAGGCCTCTTGCTCATGTTTTGTTGGTGACTCACTGGGGCTGGGGAAAAGGCTCTTTCTATTCCTTTTTCGTTTTCTTATGGCTTCTGTTTTCCCTGGCAGAGGATGTGGGGCCCAAATCCAATCCATGTGTGAGCTGTTCCCAGGGAAGTGACGTTCCACAGCCCCTCACCCAGCCCTGGGCCTCCTGGCCTCACACACTCAACTTGGGGCAACAGAGCAAATTCCCAGAAAACGGTTTGAGAATGATGATTCAGAGGTTTGCGGAGGACAGTGAAGGGTAAGAGCTTGCTTCATCCTTGCTGCTGCCAGGGCCGGCCTGGGGACACATGGCAGGCAGAGGCTGGCTCAGGGGCACACAGACGGCTGGCTATTGGGAGCTGCTCCAAGGGCCCAGGTGGGTAGGGCTCAGGTTGGTCTCTGAGGGGACAGGACGAGGGCTAAGAGCCGGCAGGCTGTGAATGCTGAAGCCACGTGTTACGCACAGCGCACGCACGCCCCGGCTGGTCCACGCATAAGGGCGTGAGGAAGCAGGTGGACAGACGGAGACTACCTGCTGAGATGACATGGCCAGGAGGGGCAGGGACGGGACTTGACGCAGCCACACTGTTCTTTTAAGGAGAGCCAGTAAGCAAGCAAAGGAAGGACCAGGGAAGGACAGGGGTGTGAGAGGACACGAGGCCCTTCTCCCAGCAAGCAGCTGGCCCAGCAGCGCTCACGGTGGCCTCGCTGGCTGCTGCCTGCTCAGACTGGCTCAGGGCCGCTCTGGGGACCCAGGTGGTTCCTGACCTGCTTTTCTTCTTCCCTTTTGACCCAAGGTCCAAACTCTGCCCTGTCAGTAATCCCAGTGTCTCCTGTGCTTTCCTGCCTGACTGCTTAGGGCTGACTGCTGCTGAACTGGGCCCAGGGGCACCCTGCGTGCTTTCTTTTGCTTCCTCACTCCTTCCAGTGGGAATGTTCTGGAACTCTGGCCTCAGCTGTGATGGCCATTTGGGGCCAGACATCACTTACTTGCCCCTCCAGAAGCCTATGGCAAACACCAGGCCCCAGGAGGGACATCCCTGATGAATCCTGGGATCCTCTGCAGATCGACGTGGCCCTGGGTCCACGTGGTAGCTGCAGCTATTGTAAACACTTTTTATTTTTATTTATTTATTTATTTTGAGACAGAGTCTCGCTTTGTTGCCCAGGATAGAGTGAGTGCCGTGGCGTCAGCCTAGCTCACAGCAACCTCAAACTCCTAGGCTCAAGCAATCCTCCTGCCTCAGCCTCCCAAGTAGCTGGGACTACAGACACGTGCCACCATGCCCAGCTAATTTTTTCTATATATTTTTAGTTGGCCAGTTAATTTCTATTTATAGTAGAGACCGGTCTCGCTCTTGCTCAGGCTGGTTTTGAACTCCTGACCTTGAGCAATCCTCCCGCCTCGGCTTCCCAGAGTGCTAGGATTACAGGCGTGAGCCACCGCACTGGGCCTGTAAACAGTTTTTAAAACATGGGTTCTGGTAAGGAGGAGAAATGGCTATTTGTCCATGTTGGAACTGGTGGCGGTGAGGGGCGCTAGGGACAACATGCCCTTATATGGGACTCCTATCCCCAGCAGAGTAGTTGGCCACTCTGAGGGCAGTTTTGTACCTGCCTCCCTGACAGAAAGCGAGTCCCCACAGTGCTGACCTCCCTGGGGCTCAGCACAGGGCCAGGCCCCACACAGACCTGGAGAGGCCAGCTGGAAGTTAACACGGCAGTGCGTGGGCACGGCCCACCAGCAGAGGCTCCACAGTGTGAAAGGAGGGGGTGGTCCGTCTGCAGAACCCTGAGTTTGGAAGGGTCCCCCAGGTCTGAGGCTGCGGCTCTCCTCTCAGGGTCACCGCTGGCGGGCTCAGGGTCCCAGTTTAACCGCGGTGGTGTCCAGGGCAGAGCTGGACAGGGGCATGGGCCCTCTCAGAACCGCACTGCTAGGTCCTCCCCACTATCTTTCCTCCTTCCAAGTCCTCTGCCCCCCAGTCGCCCCTGTCCCCAGATCCCCAATCCTGGGCACAGGTCTCCGACTGGACGCCGCCCACAGTTCTCATTTCGGAAAGTGCCAATCGCGCGGCGCCGGGACTGCTAGGCGCCCCCACCCTGCCCACAGCCCCTCCGTCCACTCCCGGCTCCTCCCTCCTCCTACTCCTCCCCCGGGGGGTGGGGAGCCGGCTCCGGAAGCCCCGGCGACCCCGCCCCGGCCCCCGCGAGCGCTTGGGAGAGGGCAGTCCGTGCAGGAGCGCGCCACGCGGGGCCGGAGCGCCTAGTCGCCGCCAGTGCCCCGGAGCCCCCCGCCAGGCCTGAGCCGCGCCGGCCTCGGAGACCCCCAGCACCTCTCCCCATCCCCTTGCCCAACCCGATCCCCTCGCCCCGCCCCCGCCCTTGCCCCCACGCCCTCCCGGGAGCCCCCGGCGCGTGCCGCGGCCATGGCGACCGTGCGCGGGGCGCCCCTGCTCGGCTGCCTCCTGGCGTTGCTGGCCCTGTGCCCCGGGGGGCGCCCGCAGACGGTGCTGACCGACGACGAGATCGAGGAGTTCCTCGAGGGCTTCCTGTCGGAGCTGGAGCCAGAGCCCGGGGAGGACGATGTGGAGGCCCGGCCGCCTCCCGATCCCACCCAGCCCATCCGAAAAGCCCAGACCCGGGACAAGTCAGGGACGCGGGCGGGGGCGGCCGCAGAAGGTAAGAGGCTGGCGGGGGCGGGGCGCCCGTGGGTGTGGGGGGCTGGCATCTCAGGTGAGAACCGAGGCGTTCGGCAGAGTCTGGCCACTCCCCAGCCTGCCCAGGAGGGGAATGGCTCACTGATGCACCCGCCAGCCCAGATGCCTGGCACGACACTGTGCCAGGCCAAGGTCAGTGCTGGCCCGGGGCCCATGGGCCTGGAGGCACTTCCAGCACTGGGCAGCAGGGCCGCTTTTGGGGGCCAGTGGCTCTGATTGTCCTAGTCCCTCATCCTCAGTCCTCCAGGCCCCAAGAGGGACTAGGCTTGAGCCACTGGGGACTGTGCTGTGTCCCCTAGGGGGGCTGTGCTGTGTCACCACTCTACCATCCTCCTGGGGCCACACTGCCCTATGGCGGCACAGCTTCAGGCTTTCCTCCCTTCTGCCCTTGCCTCCGCCAGGAGCACACAGGCAGGTGAGGGGTTTGCAGCAGACCCCCTCCCCCTTCAGGGCTTCCAGGTGGCAGTGGGCAGTGGGTAGTCCAGGGTTACTATGGAAATTAGATGAGGTGATGCATCACCAAAGCATTTAACCCAGGGTGTCTTACATAATCAGTTGTCAATAAATCTTAGCTGTTTACTGTGGCCCGCTGGAGGGTGGCAGAGGGTCTTGTGATCCCTGTCTCTCAGGAGACTCCCTCATTCCTGATGTTAGCAGCCCCTCCCCTGCAGCCCAGCGCTGGGTCTTTGCTGGCTGTTCCACCCCTCCCTGCTGGGCTGCCTGCGGCCCCTCCTGCCTCTAGCTCCTGTTCCAGGCTTGCCGTCTGTCGTCTGTCGCTGGGGTGCTGCTGTAGCAGCCCTGCTTCTCCTGGCTGTCTGCGTTTTGTAGCTTTTCCTGTGTTTCTGCCAAACTCCCCTCTTGCTCTCCCACCCCCTATTAAGTTCTCAACAGCATTCGCAGCTCCTGCTGAGGGTCCAGGGAAGATTCTCACGGAGCAGACACACACCCAGCTCCTGCTACCTCTCCCAGGCTCTCTGAAATGAACCAGCAGCCACAAGCTACCTGCCTGTCCCTTCTGTCCTCCGCGTGTTCCCCAGATCCCCCAGGACCCCTATCGTTCCAATCCACTCCAAATCCCTTACTTCTTGAAATGGGATCACTTCCTCCTCTGTGGGCTGCAGGGCCCACCAAGTGTCTCTTTCCTTTGAAGCTTTTCTTGCCCCTACAGGAAGACTCAGGGAGTGCCCTGGGCCCATGTCCTTTACCTTGTATGGTGGTTGGCAGGGATGGCCAAGTGCTTCTCCAGGTCTGGATGGCTCGGCCACCTCTCTGCCCCTTTCCTGCCCAGCACAGAATAGTGGACATTTGGTGAATGAGTGGATTGTGAGGGGCTCCTCTGGAGGTTTTGGCAGGTGGGGGGATGAGGGCCTCTCCATGGGAGCCATGTGCCCCATGCTCAGTCTTTAGAGAGGCTGAGATTGGTGGTGACAGCCCCAGACTTGTAGACAGAAAGCCTGGGTCGAAGTCCCAGCTCTGCCACCCGGCCAAGTGGTCCTCTGCATGGACCACTCAGTTTCCTGATCCTGTGCCCAGGTTGTGTGCATCTTGAGTGGGGGGCCATGTGCCGGCACAGGGTGGGCTCCTTTAGTTTAACCTGAGTCTGCATCTTGGCCAGCACCTCCAGAAAAGGCCAAAGACAAAGGGAAGAAAGGCAAGAAAGACAAAGGCCCCAAGGCAGCCAAGCAGCCTCTGGAAGAGTCCCCCAGGCCACCCAAGAAGGGGAAGGAGAAGCCACCCAAGGCTACAAAGAAGCCCAAGGAGAAGCCACCCAAGGCCACCAAGAAGCCCAAGGAGAAGCCACCCAAGGCCACCAAGAAGCCCAAGGAGAAGCCACCCAAGGCCACCAAGAAGCCGCTGGCAGGGAAGAAGCCCCCCACCCTGGCCCCCTCAGAAACCCTGGAGTGGCCACTGCCCCCGCCCCCCAGCCCTGGCCCTGAGGAGCTACCCCAGGAGGGAGGTTTGTGCCAGGCTCTTCAGGGTTATGGGGCTCTGCCCTCCTGCTGGGGTGGAGGCAGGGAGGGGTGAAGGTGGGTCCCTGCTTCCTATAGGCCCTCAGGTCCCCCCTGGATGGGGTGGGCTCTGGGGCCTCATTTTTGTCATGAACTTAACAATTGGGTGAGTTCTCTCAGTGCTGCAGCCTCTGTTTGGTAGGGAAAAGACTTGGCAGCCTGTGGGTGGAGACCTCTGTCCCCTGGGCCCCAGCCATGTGTCCCCGGGCTCTGAAGCTTTGAGGTTGCCTCCTGCATTTCCCTCCTTGGGGTGGCTTTGTGGCAGGGCCTCCTCGGCAGCAGGGTGGTTTCTCAGAAGGCCGCCTAGCTCTCAGGCCCTGAGGGACGGCAGCAGGGTGCCGAGGGCCACAGGAGCTCAGGCCCCCTTGGAAAGAGCTCGGCTTCAGGAGGGTGTCTGGAGGGTCTGTGGGGCTCCATGGTGGCCGGTGGCCTCCGGCTCCCTAGGTGGTCACAGCAGGCCTCCTGCCCACCTGCTTCTGCGGCTCCTGTGTTGCAGGGGGGGCCCTTCCAAACAACTGGCAGGGTCCGGGCGAGGAGACCCGTGTGGAGGCCAGGGAGCGGCAGCCTGGTGAGTGGCCAGCACCTGCCTGGCCTCAGTTGGCCACCCGCCCTGGTGTGCTGGGCCGAGGGGGTCCCAGAGTGGGCCTGGGGGGGGGGTTGTCAGGCGCCTACCAGCACTTTCCCCTCAGAGCTGGAGGAGGAGACTGAGCTGCCCACGCTGGACTACAACGACCAGATAGAGAGGGAGGACTATGAGGACTGTGAGTAGGACCTGCCGCCCTGCCTGGGTCGGGCCCTGGCCCGGGGGGCCCACCGAGGGTCCTGCCTGAGCCCTCGTCCCAGCCTCGGGCCCCACTCAGAGCCCACCTCCCCCTCAGTTGAGTACATTCGGCGCCAGAAGCAGCCCCGGCCGCCCCCGAGCAGGAGGAGGCCCGAACGGCTCTGGCCGCAGCGCCCTGAGGAGAAGGCCGAGGCCCCGGAGGAGAGGACGGGTAGGAGGGCCAGGAGAGGAGGGGCGCGGGCACAGGGCTTCCACCCTGCCCCACCCCTCACCTCCCCGCCTCCACAGAGCCGCCTCTGAAGCCCGTGCTGCCCCCGCTGCCCCCTGACTATGGGGATGGCTACGTGATCCCCACCTATGACGACAGTGAGTACCCAGGGCCCCAGAGCCCGAGGGACGTGGGCAGGTGGACCTTGGGGCCAGGGGTGCGCTCAGGAGGTGGCCGTGGTGACTGACCCACCTTGCAACTCTACCTGCTGCATCTACCTCGCCGCCCCTCACCTGGGCCCTGGCGTGCCTGCCCGTGCCATGCCACCCTGTCTCCTCTTCCTGGTCCCTGACTTTCCTCTGGCCCCTGCCGGGGTGTCCCTAGGCCTCACCCTCAGCCTCGTCACTCCCATGGCCCCAACCCTTCCTCAACCTGTGCTTGGGTCGGCTTCCTGCTGCTGTGTGCTGCCCTGGTTTCACACCCTTCAGGGAGCCCGATGGGCAGTCACTGCCCCCTCACTCATGTCCCTACCAGTCCCTCCAGCCCTGGGGCCCAGCTCAGCCCATGAGACCCCCGTCCACTCCTGGGGCCTGTCCTGTGCTTTGGGCACTACTCCCTGCCTGAGGCCAAAGCTGCCTGGGGGGCCGGGCTGGTGACTTCAGCAAAGTTTTGCTCTGTTGCCCTCTGAGAGCTGAGCCCACAGCAGGTGAGGCCGCCTCAGCCCGCTCTCCCCCACCCGCAGTGGACTATTACTTTCGGCCTTTCCCACCCCAGAAGCCCGACGCTGAGCGCCAGCCGGACGAAGAGAAGGACAAGCTGAGTGAGTGGGGCCAAGGGGCTCCCACACCAGGCCCACCCCAGGGCCAGCTCGGGCCGCCCACGTGCCCCTAGCTTGGCCTGAGCCCCACCCGCATGCCCCTGGAAGCCCAGGATGACAGGCCCCTCCTACCTTGTACCCTCCAGAGAAACCCAAGAAGGAGGGCAGCCCCAAGGAGGACGAGACCGACAAGTGGGCTGTGGAGAAGGGCAAGGACCACAAAGGTGTGTGGCCGGGCCGGGGCGCGTTTCTGTGGGGTGGCATCTGCACTCCTGCTTGCCTCCCGGGCCCTCAGCACCGCCCTCTCCCTTCATTGTCCCCAGGACCCCGTAAGGGTGAGGAGTCGGAGGAGGAATGGACTCCTAAGGAGAAAGTCAGTGAGTGGGGGTCCAGGGGGGTGGGGGCCGCAGGATGGGGGCACGGGGACAAATGACCTGCCCAAGGCCACAGATGGGACCTGAACCTGGATTTCCTGACAGGGCTCCAGGCCCCCAGAACTCTTTCCTGCTCTCAGGCCCAGAAGTGGGGGCTGGGAGCCAGGCACGGCCTTGCTGGGCTGCCCCTGCTCTGGGCCCGAGGCTGGCCTGCTTCAGGAGGGCAGTGGCTCTCTGGCCCCTAGCAGCAGTTGGGGGAGGACCTGGGCCCTTGGCTGGGGAGCGGGCCCTTGGTCACCTTTGCAGGTGTCCCTTCGGGGCCAGTGTGCAGATGATGTCTGTGACTGGCCAGGCGCTGGCCGGAGTGGCTCTGCCTGTGATTTCGTGTGAGCCCCTTGTCCCCTGAGAGCCAGGCATGGTCAGCCCATTCTCGAGATGGGGCAGCTGAGGCCCAGGGAGGGGAAGGCTGGGGTCGGAAGCAGCTCCTGGCCTGGGTTTGAGTCACTTTGAGGTGGGCTGGTGCATGACACCAGGGAGCCACTGGCCACCCAGAGCTGTCCCGATTGGTGCCCCCTCGTGTTTAGGGAGTGGGACGGGGCTCCTTGGTTCTGGGCTTGATGGAGGGAGGGATAAAGCTAGTGAGACACCAGCCTGGGGTTCATGTCCCCAGAGTGTCCCCCCATTGGGATGGAGTCACATCGTATCGAGGACAACCAGATCCGAGCCTCCTCCATGCTGCGCCACGGCCTGGGGGCACAGCGCGGCCGGCTCAACATGCAGGTGGGCATCGGGACGGGCCCATCTCCCATCCAGGCAAGGGGCTCCACCACCCATACTCAGCCTCCTGCTGCCCCCGGGCAGGCTGGCACCAACGAGGACGACTACTATGACGGGGCCTGGTGTGCTGAAGACGACCCAAGGACTCAGTGGATCGAAGTGGACACCAGGAGGACCACCCAGTTCACGGGCGTCATCACCCAGGGCCGAGACTCCAGCATCCAGTATGCTCACAGGCTGTTGGCAGGGGCCAGTGGCTCCAGGCAGAGTTCTGTGTCCCATTTGGGACATTATAGCGGGCCCTTGAGCTGGCTCAGGAAGGTCAGAAAGATCAGTGAGGGGCTGACACTGCCTACCCCCACTCCTCAGCCAGGCCCGTCAGCCCCTGGGTCCAGATGAGCACCCGAGGTCAGGGACAGACCACCTGCCCCCAGCCATCCTGCGGGCACAGCACCCAGGCTCCTGACCCGGGCCATGCACCACAGCCAGGCTAGCTCTTCATTTCTTGGGCCCAGAAGAGGGGACTGAGGTGGCCCGAGGGCCTGAGACAGGAGAGCAGAGCAGCCTTGCTGTGACTGCCGTCTGTTCCACAGTGACGACTTTGTGACCACCTTCTTCGTGGGCTTCAGCAACGACAGCCAGACGTGGGTGATGTACACCAATGGCTATGAGGAAATGGTGGGTGCCTGAGCCCTCAGCTCTGCTCCCATCATCTGGGCTGGGGCAGGGGGAATGGGGGTGCCACACTGAGGCCTGCCTCCCCCCAGACCTTCCACGGGAACGTGGACAAGGACACACCTGTGCTGAGTGAGCTCCCGGAGCCAGTGGTGGCCCGTTTCATCCGCATCTACCCACTCACCTGGAATGGCAGCCTGTGCATGCGCCTGGAGGTGCTGGGGTGCCCCGTGTCCCGTGAGTGCAGAGGGGCTGGCAGGGGCTCGGGGGAGGCTGTGGTGACCTGGGGCTAGGCTTGGCAGGCAGCTGGCTCAGAACCCTGCCTACCCACGCTCTGCAGCTATCCATAGCTACTATACACAGAACGAGGTGGTGGCTACTGATGACCTGGACTTCCGGCACCACAGCTACAAGGACATGCGCCAGGTTGGGAGCACTTGTCCCAGGGTTAGGGGTGGGACCTGTACTTGGGCTGACGGAGGACCGTGTGCCTGGTGCTTCCAGCACGTGGCCCAGTCCTGCTGGTTCCAATGGCACAGGCTCCCTGAGAGGGATGGTGGGCATCCCTCACCATAGGAAGGAGGCTAGTAGCTGGGGGCTGCCCTCGGGGGTGGGGGTCACCTGCAGGGGCCATGCCTATCCTGCCCCATAAAGCAGACCACGGCAGTGGGAGAGGTGTGGTCAGTAGGGGTGCATTGTGTGATTTGGGGTCCTCTGCCCCCGCCAGCTCATGAAGGTGGTAAACGAGGAGTGCCCCACCATCACCCGCACGTACAGCCTGGGCAAGAGCTCGCGAGGGCTCAAGATCTATGCCATGGAGATCTCGGACAACCCTGGGGAGCATGAGCTGGGTGAGGGTCTGTGGGGCATTATCTGCTGTGCCCTGGAGGCGCGGCCTGGGTGCTCCCAGGACAGGGCTCAGCTTCCCCTCCCATGCGGGTTGGAGGCAAGGCCCTCACACTGCAGCTGGGCCTGTGCTGCTGACGTGCAGAGATCACCATCTCCTGCCTGTTCCTGGAGCCCCTGGCGGCTCAGGCCTGTCTTGTTGGGCCCTACGAGCCTCAGCTGTACCCCAGCCTCCCCAATCTCCCAGCCTCTTGGGTATGAGGTGGGTTTAGGTCCTTCCTCAGACGCTCTGGGCCTCAGGAGACTGAGTGATTGCTGAGGCTCCTGCCCTTGCAGGGGAGCCGGAGTTCCGCTACACAGCTGGGATCCACGGCAACGAGGTGCTGGGCCGAGAGCTGCTGCTGCTGCTCATGCAGTACCTGTGCCGCGAGTACCGCGATGGCAACCCCCGCGTGCGCAGCCTGGTGCAAGACACGCGCATCCACCTGGTGCCTTCGCTGAACCCTGACGGCTACGAAGTGGCAGCGCAAATGGTGGGTGGGGGGTGGCGCTGGCCAGGGGTCACACAGGCAGGGCTGGGGGGGACTGTGGGGGTGGCTGATGCTCACTCTGCTGGATCCCCACAGGGCTCAGAGTTTGGGAACTGGGCACTGGGACTGTGGACCGAGGAGGGCTTTGACATCTTTGAGGACTTCCCGGATCTCAACTCTGTGCTCTGGGGAGCTGAAGAGAGGAAATGGGTCCCCTACCGGGTCCCCAACAATAACCTGCCCATCCCTGAACACTACCTCTCCCCAGACTCCACGGTGAGGCCACAGTCTGGCTGACGTGGCAGGGGTGGGGGGAGCAGCTTAGACCCTGGGATCTGGGGGCGGGGGACAGAGGGGAGTGTGAGCACTGGTGTGGGACTCTGGAGGATGATGTGGGGAAGGGGACATGGGTACTTGAGGCTGCAGCCCTGGCCTCACAGGTCCTGGCCACCCCAGGTGTCCACAGAGGTCAGGGCCATCATTGCCTGGATGGAGAAGAACCCCTTCGTGCTAGGAGCAAACCTGAACGGTGGTGAGCGGCTCGTGTCCTACCCCTACGACATGGCCCGCTCACCCAGCGAGGAGCAGCTGCGGGCTGCAGCCCTGGCAGCCGCCCGGGGGGAGGACGAGGATGAACTGTCTGAGGCCCAGGAGACCCCAGACCACGCCATCTTCCGCTGGCTGGCCATCTCCTTTGCCTCCACCCACCTCACCATGACTGAGCCCTACCGGGGAGGCTGCCAGGCGCAGGACTACACCGGCGGCATGGGCATCGTCAACGGGGCCAAGTGGAACCCCCGGTCCGGGAGTGAGTCAGCCTGGGCGGGGCTGTGGGTGGGTGCTGGCCTGAGGAGGGGGTGACTGCAGGTCTGTGTCTGTCCCTGGCCAGCCATCAATGACTTCAGTTACCTGCATACTAACTGCCTGGAGCTCTCCATCTACCTGGGCTGTGACAAGTTCCCTCATGAGAGTGAGCTGGCCCGCGAGTGGGAGAACAACAAGGAAGCGCTGCTCACCTTCATGGAGCAGGTGGGGCGGCCGGGGCAGCACGGGCAGAGGAGGGCGGAGCTCCGGGACTTCGCCCTGCCCAGGAGGGAGCAGCAGGCCACGGGGTGGGGGGTCTCCGTGAGGACACCCAGCCCTGCCTGCTTCCACAGGTGCACCGCGGCATTAAGGGGGTGGTGACGGACGAGCAAGGCATCCCCATTGCCAATGCCACCATCTCCGTGAGTGGCATTAACCACGGAGTGAAGACAGGTACCTTGTGTGCACACCTTTACCTCGCTTTCCCAGAAAGACCCCACCAGAGAGGGTGGACAGGAGTAGGGAGGTGTACTCATTCAGAGAGGATGGGCTGGGTTTGGGGAGACTGGAGATGGGCGGGGCCTAGACGCAGGACTCAGGGAGGGTGTGGACTGGGGTGGTACTCACAGGGTAGGGTGGGGAACCTGGGGGCGGGGTTCACGGAAGGAAGGCGGGGCCTGGGGCAGGACTCAGGAGGGGAGGGCGGGGCCTGGGGCAACCTGGGGGCGGGACTCGGAGGGTGAGGCTGGGGAGCCTGGCTGCAGCTCTCAGGGAGGGAGGGATGGGGGAGGTTGTGCTCTGGGGAGGCCAGCACGTTCTCCCTCTGCAGCAAGTGGTGGCGATTACTGGCGCATCTTGAATCCGGGTGAGTACCGTGTGACAGTCCGTGCAGAGGGATATACCCCGAGCGCCAAGACCTGCAATGTGGACTATGACATTGGGGCTACCCAGTGCAACTTCATCCTGGCTCGCTCCAACTGGAAGCGCATCCGGGAGATCCTGGCCATGAACGGGAATCGGCCTATCCCACGCATCGACCCATCGCGCCCCATGACCCCCCAGCAGCGGCGCCTGCAGCAGAGGCGCCTACAGCACCGGCTGCGGCTGCGAGCACAGATGCGGCTGCGGCGCCTCAACGCCACCACCACCGCGAGCCCCTACACTGAGCCCCCCACGCTGCCCCCTGCCCCTGCTACCACCCTGAGCACCACCCTGGAGCCCTGGGGCCTTCTACCCAACACCACTGCTGGCTGGGAGCAGTTGGAGACCGAGACCTACACAGAGGTAGTGACAGAGTTTGGGACTGAGCTGGAGCCAAGGTGGACTGAGGTAGAGGAGGAGGAAGAGGAGATGGAGATCGAGGAGGAAGAGATGGCCACGGGCCAGGTATTCCCGTTCACAACAGTTGAGACCTACACAGTGAACTTCGGGGACTTCTGAGCTCAGAGTCTCACCAAAGCCCTGGCCCAGCTCAAGCTACAGCCGCACTTCCCGAGCCTGCCACCCACAGTCACATCACATATCAGCACACGGAATGCCACCTAGCGTGGACCCTGCAGGAAGGGCCAGTCCTGCCCCTTTGAGGGGGCATACATGTGACCAGGAACGAAGAGCCAGAGTCTGTGTAGAGGCTCCGGTTCTGCCTGCTGATAAAGGACAGGGTTGCTGCAGCGTTGGGGTGGGGGCAGGTCGAGGGAGCTGAGGTCACTCGAATAAAACAAGCTCATGGCACTGACCTCTCCGTTCTGACCAGCTCAGGGAGAGGGAAGGGAGGAGGGAGACTGGCTAGTGTGCACAGGGCTTCCAGTCACCATGGGCTCTCCTGGAGGAGTCCAGTACCAAAAGTGCCTGGAGCTCACAGCTCGCAGCAGCAATGTTTAGGCTTTATTTACAATGCTAACACTGCAGGGAATAAGCAGCCTACATCTGGGTTTCTCTGAGCAAGGATGCCTTTCTGAGTCAGAGGCCCAGGCCTCCCAGGTCATCATCCTCTGCCCCAAAGCCCGAAAAGCTGATGGGCTGGCAGGCCAGGCTGTGCAGGTTCACGAGGCAGGCTGTCTGTGTGGCACTGAAGTCGGGGACAGTCACCAACAGCACTGTCTGGTCCTCTGGGCCTGCAAAGAAGCCACATAGGACCCCCTTTAGGATCTGGGTGAGGCCTGCCTCAACGAGAAGCTACCAGAAGTAAACAGGAGTCTTCACTGGCACACAGTGGGACGGTGACAGTAAAAGACCAGAGATCAGCCCTGACAGAAGCACACAGGCTTGGAGCCATTTCAGCCCCTGCCCAGTTGGCCACTCAACTTGGCTCCCCACAGTATTGTTATGGGCACTTGGCAGCCCTTAGGCTGTCCATCCAACTGGGAGGCCAGGGACTCCACAATGTAGGTTTTCTTCTCTGTGAGCCTTGTCCCCAGGTGAGAGCAAATCCTACATGACAACCCAAGCCTGGGACCCCTGGAAGACAAAAATTACCTCGGATGATTTTGGAGCCAAAGCTGGGGGTGTTGCCACAAAAGTAGACGTGGGGGCACTCCGGAAAGATGAACGGGTCTGTTTTGTAGAAGGGGTAGCAACCTGGAGGAGAAGGGCCTACTGCTGAGCAGGGCTCCCCAGCCTCGGCACCAGGACACCTGGGCTGGGTGATCCCGCCGGGCAGCAGCCCTGCACAGGATGTGGACCTGTGGGAGAAGCACTAACTGCCAGTGGCAGAGCCCCCAATTGTGACAAAAGCACCTCTAGACATCGCCACATGACGCCAGGGATAGGTCAGCTCACCCCTGCTACCTGTGCCCTTCGGGGTGGGCTGGGGGTGAGGGTGCTGTGCTCCAGTCAGCTAGGCTTCCCATCCGCTCCCATGGCCCTCAGCCCTGAGCATGCCTTGGCCACAGACAGAATTACGACTCCAGAGTAGCTTCCAGAACAGACATCAAGCTTCTGAGCTTCTTAGGTCTCAGCAAGGTTGGCAAGTGCAAGCACATGTGGGGTCCTTGTGCACATGAGGGCCCTGCCAGGCCTCCCTGGCCCTTTGCTCCCACCCGTGTGGCTCAGCCTGTTACCTAGGGTGTCAGGGGCTGTGGGGCTGATGTGACGGACCCTCAGGGTCCACTCCAGGATTTCCAAGTGATCTTCCATGCTGCTGTATCGGAAAATGTCACTCACATTCTGTCCTGATGTCCCTAGGAATCTGTAAGGCAAGGCTCAGCTGACCCTGGGCCAGGGAGGAGTAGGGGGTAGGGGGAGGAGTAGGGGGTAGGGGGAGGGACTGGGTGCCTCCTTAGGCAAAAGGCTGGGTCAGACCGAAGCACGGTTGCACTGGCTACCTGACTCCATCGATGGTGGCCTGGTAGGGGTTGGTGACCAACTGGAGTGTGGAGTAGGCAGTGGCCAGCGGGAACATGCAGGGGTGGAGGGGCTGCTGGGGGAGTGTGTAGTTGGTGGGGTCAAATTCGCCTGGCATCACATCCACGGGCACCGAGGCCTGGAAGGCACAGGGCAGGGAGAGTTCGAAGTGCCCTGAGGGAGGCCACATCCTCTGCTCCCTCCACTCTCCCTCCCTTTCCCTGCTGTTGCCCAGTGGCAGCTTCAAGACTGGACTGTCCATTGGCCCCCGGCCCCCAGCCCGCTCACGCTCAGCTGCAGGAGGATCTCGTCCAGCATCTTCACGGCCTCCACGCTGGCTGCCTGGGTTTTCTTGGTGAGGTACTTGGCCTGCAGTAGAAGCCCAGGAAGCTGTCAGGCCCCAACCAGGACTCAGGTCAGAGGAACATCAGAGCCCACCGGGGTCCCGGGCTCAGAGGAGAGCAGAGCGAAGCCCCCGCAGCAGGAAGATGTAGGAGTCGTCCCACAGACCCTCACTCCCTTAGCCCCTGCCGCCTCAGAGAGAGCCTGGGCAGGAGGATGAGTCCCCAGTACAGAAGGCCCCAGAGTCACTGCAGGGCGCTCACCGACCTGTGAGACCCTGCAGCGCATGCACTCTCCGTGGGGAGGGCGGGGCTCACAGGCGGCTCCCACGCTGGAGCTGAATGCAGCGGGCGGGCTCCATACCTTATTGATAGAGTCTCTGCTCTGGGTGTTGTGACTGAGGAGGTTGCCGGCGAGGATGACCCGGGAGACGTGGGCGGCGCTGCACTGTTCCCCTTCGTCCCCGAGCTGCCCTGTCACCACGTCCACCAGCAGCTGGGTGCCCAGCAGGCTCTCCCCTCCCCCTCCACCCAGGCCCAGACCGGACACCAGCAGCACGAACCTGTGGGAGAAGGTGGGTTCCCCCAGGGTGCTGAGAAAGGAGGCAGCCCCTCGAGGACGGGGCCTCTCAGACTCCCTCCCCTGCACTGGGGCCAGGTCCTGGCCCCTGAGTGCGGGTCCTCACCTGTCCGTGTCGAGGGGGGGCAGGGGCTTCTGCGGAGCTAGGTCAGCGAAGCAGTGGTCCTCCACTAGAAACTTCCCGTCGTCTTTGACAGAGCCAAACACGGCCAGGACCGTCCCTGGGAAGCAGCAGTGTCAGCCCAAGGGGGCAGCCCAGGTGCTACCACCTTCTTCTTGTCACCCAAACAGGCAAAACCAGCCAGTCTCCCTCAGCCACACTGGCGAATCCTCACCTAGGACTCCAGGACTGATTCCTAGTTCTGGGGTCACTGCCTTTGGGAGATGGGTCTCCCCACCAGGTCTCACCCACTCTGACGGCTTCCTACTGCCTGAACCCTCACTACCTCCCCAGGGACATACAAGAGGGCAGTTCCCTTGACACACAGGCCACCCTGCTACCCCACCCTCTGGGCTCCCCACCCACACCACCCCTCACCCCATCACCGGGCTCCCTACCTGTGACCAACTTTGATACATCAATGGTGCCTTTCAGTTTGATACGCTGTAATTCATCTTCCAAGACCAGCTCGTCATCCGGGTGGATGTATTTGCTCCGCAGAGGCTGGGGGAGCAGGTTGTGCTAGAATGCAGAGATGGGACACCTTGGCCAGAGCCAACAAAGGCTCCTGTGTTAGTGAGGTGACAGACAGTGCAGTCCCCACCCCTCTGGAGCCCGTTGTCTCTGGACCTGTTTCCCCGCCTGCCATGGGCAGGGGATCATCCCCAATCCTCTGGTTCTACAACAGGTGGCGCATCAGGGAAGCGTTTTAGTGGAAGGCCGAGTCTGCCCAGCTGCTCCGACTCACCTCCTCACTGATCTCTCGCAGGATGGATGGCTGGAGCGGCATGGCCTTGAACAGAGTCCCCACCACACAGCACTTCTCCCCAGGCTGCAGCTCACACAGCTTCTTCACCCCGACTCCACTGCCTGGGGCACGAGGGGCAC
The DNA here is from genome assembly GCA_008750895.1 of Mirza zaza. Lineage (NCBI taxonomy): Eukaryota > Metazoa > Chordata > Mammalia > Primates > Cheirogaleidae > Mirza > Mirza zaza. Next base: position 11,524 of record VSMD01005080.1, on the reverse strand, counting down.
AGACTCAGACAGGAGGCGGCCCCCGCCCTGACAAAGCCCAGGCTTCCAGCATGGGGCACGAGAGGGCCTCACTGGAGCGCTGCGGCCTGTGGCCCTGGCCTTTGCCAGGAGGGAGAGAACATCAAGTGCAGGGGCCCCTTGTACCTCAGGGTGACAGCACAGGGTGAGTTAGTCACAGGAGACAAGGGACTTTGGGTATGGCTGGGCCCTGGATGCCAAGTGTCCTCATAAGAGGCAGAGAGAGAAAGACACAGAAAAGAGGGCATGTGAAGATGGGGCAGAGATTGCAGTGATGTGGCCACAAGCCCCGGGATGCCAGGGCAGCTACTAGAAACTGGAAGAGGCCAGGAGGGCTCCTCCCCTAGGGCCTCTGGAAGGAACCAGCCCTGCTGACACCTGGACTTCAACTTCCAGCCTCCAGAACTGTGAGAGAATAAATGTCTGTTGTTTTAAGTCAGCCGGTTCATGGTGCTTTATTAGAGTGGCCACAGGAAGCTCGCGCAGAGCATTACTTCACTCATACCCGTGACACTGAGTCTTAGGAAGACATGTGCCAAGTCTCAGCATAGCCCTACCCTAAAAATATTATGGTTTTCTTTAAGAGGTTGAATTCTTCCACCCTGCCCTCCACCCCCACCAAATGCTTCATCCCCTGAAAACAGAGGTACCCAAATGCAGACTTTACGCCCCTCCACCGGTTCTGTTCCCTGTGGAGCCAGGCAGTCCTGTTTACCCAGAGCGCCTGGGGGCCGTCTTCTCACACCTTCCCAGGATCCTGGGGGCAAGTGAGGACACACGGGAAGGGTCTGGCACTCTCAGGAAGAAAAGTGTGATGACAGTCAGGGCCGGCAGGAGGGACGACCCCAAGTCCCCAAAACGTACAGATCCAGCTGGGCTATAAGGTGGATGCCAGACCAGGCCCACAGCCCAGCTGACTCCAGCACAGCCCAAATCCCTGCTGCCCGGAATAACGGAGAGCATTCCTCAGATCTACACCATCAGAGGGGAGTAACTCAAAAAAAGATAAGGAGGGCGTGAGCACCGGATAGAAATGGCAGACACCAACAGAAACGACAGACCTCAGTCCCCACCTATCTCACTTTACTCTGCTCCAGGTGGCCCTGCCTAAGCAATGTACACGAAAATGTGCCACGAATGGATATTATCACCCCCACTGAGGCACAGAGAGGTTAAGTAACATGTCCAAGGTCACACAGTAGGGATCCAAATATGCGTCCCTGAGCACTAGGTGGAAGGACCATCCTGTAACTGAGAGCAAGAAAGATACCCTTCCACCCAGGCGATGTGCTGAAATCAGTGTCAAAACTGGACACAAAGGCCAACATTGCCCCCACTGAGCCTACTGTCTAGAGAGACAACAGATGATAAACAAATATTAATAATTAGCCACTGTGACAAGTGCTACAAACAAATGGGGAGCCGAGGGAGAAAAACAGAGGCCCTGGTCGGCCAAGGTGGCCACAGGTGGCCTCTCGAAGGACATGACACTTTGCTTCAGCTGAGATCGTAAGGGACCATGGGAAGAGTGTGCCAGGCAAAGGGGAAAGGCCATGGCAAGAAGGGCTCGGCACGTTCAGGGAACAGGTGGGTAGAGCAACCAATTCTGAGAGGCAGGCTGAGCCTTGGTGAAGATGCCCAGGCCACATGGAGAAGCCACGTGTAGGTGTTCTGGGTGACAGCCAGCACCCACCACCAGGCCTGTGAGCAGGTAACGCTGCTGCCCCACCACCAATCACCACATCCACTGTGGCAGCTGCCTGATTTCCGGAGCACAGTCTGTGAGCAGAGGGAAGTGGCTGCTGCCCGTCACTGGGGGCGTCTGTTAGCAGCTGCAGCAACTGGAAGGGAAATGTGCTACCACAGGAGGCTGCTGCCATGAAGAATCTAAAGAACTGGGCCTCGGTGGCAGGTGGGTCCTGATAGGACCCAAGGAAGGTGTCCCAAGGACTTAAAGGAAAGTGAGGAAAAGGCTGCTGGGAGCCAGAGGAAGGAGCCCCTTGTTATGTGGTAGAGAGGTGAACAGCGCTTCTGCCTGAGGTAAAGAAAACAGAAACACTCCTGATGAATTTTTTTTTTTTTTTTTTTGAGACAGAGTCTCACTTTATTGCCCAGGCTAGAGTGAGTGCCGTGGCATCAGCCTAGCTCACAGCAACCTCAAACTCCTGGGCTCAAGCAATCCTGCTGCCTCAGCCTCCCAAGTAGCTGGGACTACAGGCATGTGCCACCATGCCCGGCTAATTTTTTTTTTCTATATATATTAGTTGGCCAATTAATTTCTTTCTATTTATAGTAGAGATGGGGTCTCGCTCTTGCTCAGGCTGGTCTCGAACTCCTGAGCTCAAAGGATCCGCCCACCTCGGCCTCCCAGAGAGCTAGGATTACAGGCGTGAGCCACCGATCCCAGCGACTCCTGATGAATTTGATAATCTAGCAAGGAGATTTCTGGGCGGTGTTCTCCTGGCTGCCTGTAATAACATGAGTGGATCCAGTGGCTTGGTGTGGGAAGGGATGGCCTTCCAAAGCTCCCCGGGTGGTTCAATGTGCAACCAGAGCTGTGACCCATTAAGCCTGGTGCCGGGGATAATAAAAATGAGTAAGACATGATCTTACCTACAAAGACCTCAGTTTAAAATCTTAACAGGAGATAATTCGAAACTATATGGAAAGCCACTCTCATGCAAATGATTAGGATGGGGTAATGCAGCATCACCCAATAGTCAAAGATGGTAGATGCCCCCATGCCCTGATTCACCACAAGAACAATCTAACTGCAGGAGAGATCACCAAGGAAGAAATGGGAAAAAGAAAAAGGGCTATGTTCATTAGGCTACTTTATTAGTGAGCCAAAGGGACAGAGAATTTCATGGCCAACAAATACGAAGGGCCCGGAAGAGGGGCAAACAGACATCAGTAAACAGAGGGAGTCCCCTTGAGTCCAGGGGGTGCATCTTCACCAACCTTGGCTCTTGGCGCCAGCCTGCCATGCTGAGAGGCTCTCTAGTTACAGTGTGGGTGAATGGTTGAACGATTTGCACTGAAGATAGGAAAAACATTTTCCTCTGCCAATAAAATAATCAGTGTCACTGCCAGAACAAAGGCCTTACCTCTGAACTAAGCTTAACTTTAAACCCACAAATTACTTAATTTAATCCTTGAAACTGAGGGAAAAAGAAGTTAATTTTCTCGAGGTAATGGGAAGTGGGATAAATCAGAGAAATGTTCCAGTTCTCACGCAACAGTTCTAAGTTCTGGGCTGGTGGGGCAGAAGCCCCTCCCCAAACTCTCACTTACCCCAGTGCTGCTGGGCCCGGTTCACAAGGAAGGGTCTCATTTGGACGAGGCGGGTGGCGTAAATGTGGGCGTACTGCCTGCTAAAGCTGCGCTCCCCCAGCCGGAAAGGTTGCGAGGAGTTGGTGTAGGTTGCCACAGGCACCCGAGCAAAGGTGGCATTGTTGGCTGACGGTGGGGACAGCAGAGTGTGGGCCCTCTGGGCAGCCTGCTCCGAAAACATGGCCGTGCTCCTGGCTTGCTTTGTCCGGACAGCTTCGCCAAGGCCAAGAAGGGTCACTGTGAGAACACAAAGGCATTCCTGACCCCAGCCCATCCCCAAAACAGCAGCTCTCCTGATGGTGTCCCAGCAGAGCTGACTGCGCTGCAGCCAGAGGGCACCGGGAAAGCGGAAAGCTGTAGTCAACCCCAAATATCACGTCCACCTGGAAATTTATCGTGGCTGGATACCATGTCTTACCCTGTAACCTTCATCCAAAAAGGGAGAAAAGGAAAGCTAAGAGCCTTTGTCCCACCTGGAGTGCACTCTGAACCCCCACACTCAGGCATCTACTGCCTGCTCCAGCTTGACAACTACCAGTGTCTCAAGTTCAGTACGCCCGGAATGGAATTCCTGATCCATCTCCATCTAGCTCTCCAGCACCTGCCCATCTCCAGGCATGATGCCTGCCTTATTAAAAAAGCCTACCATGTAACAATATGCCTATTACTAAATAATAAAAATAAAACGAATCAAAAACATAAATCAGTCACTGCTCTGCTCAAAATTCTCCAAAGTTTCTTTATTTCACTGAATAAAGACCTAAGTCCTTACAATGGCCTATAAGGTCTGTCCCACTGTCCTTCCCCACCTGGTCCTCCCCACAGCAGAGGACCTCTGCGCTCTTGTTGGCCCCTCTCCCATGTGCCTACAGAGCTCACTTGCTCATCTCCTTCAAGTTCTTACTAATTTACTCACCTTCACCCCTGACCATCTGATTTACAACTGCAGCCCTTTTTGGTGCTTCTGCTTCTCCAATTGTATTGCTGTGTACAGTATTTACCTTCTAATAAATTATGTATTTTAAATTTTGTTGTCCGTCTCCATGGACTAGACCGTTTCAGGAGGGCAGAGATTTTTGTGTCTCATTCCTGGAGGTATTGCCAGCACCTGAAACTGTACTGCCCCATATGTAGCCACTAGGCACCTGGGGCTACCGAGTACTGGCGATATGGCGAGTCCAACCGCGATGTACGGGTAGGACACACACCAGATTCCGCAGAGTAGTACGTTTGGATATATTTATTGGGTTACCAAAATTGACTTCTGCTGTTTCTTTTTACTTTTTTAGTACACCTATTAGCAAGTTTAAAATTCCGTAGTTGGCTAGTATTCTATCTCCACTGGACAGCACTGGCCTAGGACACAGGCTCTGCACACGTGTCGAAAGAGGGAACGTGAATGAGCTTTCCGCCCAAGCCTGCTCGATGGCGGCAGCAGCCAGGCCGCGCTGTCCGGGACGGGACCGCGGCCGGCGCTCCAGCTCGGCTCCACGCGGCCGCTGCGGAACGCCCGCCGAGGCACGAGCCCACGGTCCCAGGAGCCCGGCTCCGCGGCCCGGATCTGCAGTCCCCGCGAACCCCACTCCACCGGACCCCACTCACCGCGCGGCGCGCCGCATCCCGCCAATCCCCGCGCGCCCGCCCCGCCCCTCGCTGCATCCCGCCAATCCCTGCGTGCCTGTCCCGCCCATCGCCGCATCTCGCCAATCGCCGCCCTCCCCGCCCATCTATCAACACACGCCGCATCCCGCCAACCACTGTGCGCCCCGCCCCCGGACTCCGCCGGCGAGCGCAGAGCCCCGCCCCCGATTTCCCGGGCAACGCGGGGGTGGGGCCGGCGCTGACGTTCTAGGGCTGGCTACGGCCTGTGCGGTGGCTCGGGGTGCGAGTGCGGTGAGCCCGCAGCCCCTTCTCTTGTCCCCGGCATCCCCGCTTTCCCGGCAGAGCTGCTTCCCTGAAGCGAGGGCGACACGCAGGGAGGAGCCCGACAGAGGGAGGAGGTCCAAGGGCACAACCCCGGGCCGGGGAAGCAATTACTCTGCCCGAGGGGACAGCGCGGGAACTCACGGCTCTTCCAAGCGCTCTCGCGCTGCCGGCGTCCGCGCCGGTGACGGACAAGGGCTGCGTCAGGGTCCTCCCCACCCTGCCCTCAGCGGCGCATCCCCGCGCTCCCCGGTCTCCGGCGGCGTCGTCGCCCCGTTATCCGCTCTTTCTTGCCCACCGCGTCTTCCTCGGCGCCGCCCCCCGCTTCGAGAGTGCTCTGCTTGGCGAGTCCACTGGTTCCTGGAACCCACGAACGCGCGGTTCCGCCCCGGGGAGGCTCTCGCGGCCACGCCCACCGTGCTGATCCCCCCGCGCCCCGCAGCAAGCTGTTCCGCTCCTCACTGGGCGCGTTTCCTAAGTCAGGTCTTGTCTCCACACGAGTGGATATAAGCACTCGTTAATTATTAGTATTCGATGCAATTTAAAATTTAATATTCTGATTATTAAAAGCCCTTGCAGTGGACTTGGCACTGTGCTGAGGTCCTGACACGTTAATTCATCTACTCCGCACGTGACGTTTTGAAGCGCGAACAATTATTCTCCCATTTTACAGGTGTGGAAACTGAGGCAGAGACATCATATCGATAGTGAGTAATAGCTAGGATTAACACAAAGACAGCTGAACTCTTAGGAACAGTGTACTGCTCTGGGCCTTCACCCAGACAACACTGTACAAGTATTGGCCAAACATAATTTTACTTCTTCCTTTCCAATTTAGACACCTTTTTTTTGAGACAGTGTCTCACTCTGTTGCTCAGGCTACAGTGCTGTGGCGTCAGCCTAGCTCACAGCAACCTCAAACTCTTGGGCTCAAGTGATCCTCCTGCCTCAGCCTCCCAAGTAGCTGGGACTACAGGCATGTGCCACCATGCCCGGCTAATTTTTTTTCTATATATATCAGTTGGCCAATTAATTTCTTTCTATTTATAGTAGAGATGGGGTCTCGCTCTTGCTCAGGCTGGTCTCGAACTCCTGAGCTCAAATGATCCGCCCACCTCGGCCTCCCAGAGAGCTAGGATTACAGGCTTGAGCCACCGTGCCCGGCCCCAAAACTATTTTGAACAGAAGTGATGAAAGTGGACATCTTTATCTTGTTTTTGCTCTTAAAGGAAAAGCTTTCAATCTGAGCATTGAGTGTGATGTTAGCTGTGAATTTGGGGTTTTTCATATATGGATTTTATTATTTGAGATAGTTTTCTTCTATTCCTAGTTTGTTGAGTTTTGGTGTTTTTTTTTTTATCATGAAAGACTATTGAATTTTGTCAAATACTTTTTTGGTATCAATTGAGATGATCACTTTTTTTTGTCTTCTAGTCATGTAATTGATTACATTTATTGATTTTGTTATACTGAATCATTCTAGCATTTCAGGAACAAATCCCACTTGGTGGATTTACAAACCACTTGGTGGAGTTACAAACCAGAGTAACAGTAATACTAGCTTTTATAATTGCCCCTGTATTTTCCTTTACCCGAGATCTTTATTTCTTTATTCAGCTTTGAGTTACTGTCTAGTGTCTTTTCATTTCAACTTGAAAGATTCCCTTTTGCATTTCTTGCAGAGTAGGTCTAGTGATAATGAACTCTCTCAGCTTTTGTTTATCTGGGAATGTCTTCATTTTCCACTCATTTTTAAAGGACAGTTTTGTCAGATATAGGATTCTCAGTTGACTTTTTTTTTCTTTCAGCACTTTGAATATATCAACTCACTGCCTCTTGGCCTCCACGGTTTCTGATGAGAAATCCGATCATCTTTTTGAGGATCCCCTGTTGTGATGAGTCACTTCTCCCTTGTATGTTTTAAGATTGTCTCCTTATCTTTGGGTTTCAGCAATTTGGTTATAAATATCTCTATGTGGGTGTCTTCGAGGTTATCTTACTTGGGGTTTATTGAGCTTTTTGAATGTTTATATTCATGTTATTCAGCAAGTTTGGGGAGTTTCCAGTTATTATTTCTTCAAATAATCTCCCTGTACATTTACTCTCTTCTCTCACAGTGGCTGTGTTGGTCTGCCTGATGACGTTCCCGCAAGTCCCTTAGGCTCTGTTCATTTTTCTTCTATCTTTTTTCTTTCTGTTCCTCAGATTTGATAATTTTAATGTCCAATCTTCAAGTTTGCTGATTGTTTCTTCTCCCTGCTTAAATCTGCCTTCGAATCCCTCTAGTGAATATTTTCATTTTAGTTATTGTATTTTTCAGTTCCAGAATTTATTTTTTGCCACCTAAAACAACAAAAAAACTAAAAAAGTTTTCTATCTCTTTATTGATATTCCCATATGTTCATACATCATTTGTCTAGGCTAAGTCTGGTGGCTCACGTCTGTAATCCCAGCACTTTGGGAGGCTGAGGGGGGAGTGGGGAGGATTTCTTGGCTAGGAGTTTGAGACCAACCCAGGTAACATAGTGAGACTCTGTCTCTACCAAAAAAAAAAAAAAAAAAAAAGGCTTTGTCTCGAAAGTCAGCCATCCAGTCTTTTTCTGGCATGGTTTCTATTGATTTTTTTTTCCTTTGAATAGGTCATATTTTCCTATTTCTTTGTATGCCTTGTGATTTTTTTTTGTTGAAAATTGGACATTTGAATCTTGCAATGTGGAAATTCTGGAAATCATGCTCTCCTTTTCTCCAAGTTGCTGTTTTTTTCTTTTTAAAATTGTTGACTGTCTCTATGCTGGGGATTAGCCTGAGGTGAAAGCTTAATGTTTCAGGTCTTTTCTGTGCCTGCATCCTTCCTTGGGCATGTGCAGTGACTTCCTAAAGTTCCCTGTGTATACAGTTGCTTTTAAATGTCCTAATCCTGAAATGTCTGGCTCCCAAAAGGGAGGAAAAGGAACAGTGAAGGATGAAAGAAAAAAACCCCAAACAGGTGCTTGCCCTTTAAATCCTCTAGAAGCCACTTTAATTGGAGAAGTTTGAAATAATGGTGATAGAGGTTGCCTCAACCCCTGCCCACTTCTGTGTTGCACTTCCATGATCAGAAATAGCAACCAGCGATCAGAACTTAGATCCCTGAGTTGTGGAAGACCAGGATCCCTGAGTTGTTGCCTACCCTGGCTCCTGGAAGCCACTTTAGGAACACTGGTCCAGCTGCCCGCCGTGGGGTGGGGGTGGAGATGGGTAGCCCCTATGGTGCTACAGGCTGAAATTGACCAAAATTAACTGCAATTTGCCTTCTTTGCAAGTCTTTGAATAGACTCCAGAATTCTGAAATAGTTACGTGTTCTAAAAATGTTGCTGCCTGTTAGGGCATGGTAAATTCAGTGCCAGCAAATGAAGCTTGAAAGGAAGAAGTTTATTATACTCACAGGTCCCAGAGAGAGGGTCACCACATGCCACACGGAGTCACAGGGGAAAGCACCAGTGTCTGTCAGGAGGCAGAAGACAACAGCGAGGGGAAAGTCTAGGCCAGAGCCTTTATTAAGGTTTCCATGGGAATGGCAAAACAGGGTAGAATAAACAGTTCGGGATTAGCTAGTCTGAATAATTCCAACAGACTTTGGGGCATAGGCGAGGCCTCCAGTTGCCTGCTGCCTGGTCCTGGATTGGTTTAGGGCGGGGGAATATTGGCTTGGTATATGACAGTTAGATGAGGAGTTATTGAAGGTATAGACTCTGGATTTGTTGGTTGGCATATAAAAGGTGCGCCCCTGGCCCACCAAGCCCTTTGCTATCTCTGAGAATTGGCTAGCCCTGGGAGGGACAGTCTCTCCCCCGTTAGTGACATCACCAATGCCAGGGCATTCAAAAATAACAAAATATAGCTAATATAGTTGGCATTGTGATGAATAGATGCCAAATAGGCAAATACAGAATCTAAGAAAACACAGAACATTATGTTAGACAGATTCTGCTAGGACAGTTTTGTCTAGGTGGGGAGACAGATTCCTAGTGTCTCCTGTTCCACCATCTTCCCTCACATAACTCCTCAATTACTCACTAATATTTTTAGAAAACAAGTTAATCTGAAGAGACACTGAATTATTTTCTTTAAATAGAAGCTTTAACATCCTGTTTCTTTTTAATAGATCATATTTTCCAGCATGTAAGGAGACTGAAGTCAGCACTCTGTCCTCACAATAAGGAAAAAGCTGAACAAACTGAAAGATCAGCAACTTCTCTTAGATCCGTCAGAGAATTGAGGTCTGGGCAAACTGCTGTCCCTAAAACCAGAGATGGGCAGGCAGACATAGGGAATCACAGTGTACCAGAGCAGAAGCCAACAGCTAGAGCCAGTGTTGGGTTAGGAGAACTTAAACTGTAATTGAAAAATTACTGGAGGCTCAATGCTAACCGAAAAAAAACTGAACTCTGTAAAATAACTTAAAGAGTTTATTCAGAGCTGAACATGAGTGACTGTTGGCCTGGGAAGCCATACCCAAGAAGCCTTGAGTAAGCGGTCCCGAGGCAGTTAGTTTACAGTTTGGTTTCATTCATTTTAGGGAGATAGGAATTGCAGGTAAAATCATAAATCAATACATGGAAGGTATACATTGTTTTGACTCAAAAAGGAGGGACATCTCTAAGGGGGGCTTACAGGTTATAGATGGGTTCAGAAATTCTTTGATTTGTAATCGGTTAAAGAAATGAAGGTTTGTCTAAAAGCTTTTAAATTTTAAGTTAAGGAAGTCTGTTAATAGAGACAAGCCACAATATATAGATTCAAGTGATGTGTTAAGCAAATTCATTGCCTATAGGTGTGATTTAACCTTTGCCTTGTGCGGCCTTAGGTTCTTTTAGTAATGTAGTATCTTATTGTCACAGTCTTTTTTGTCAGTCTTATAATGTCTGTTTTAACAGTAATGCTGGTCAATTGTTGTAGCTAAACTCTAAAAGGTTAGGGGTATAACGAGGCACGTCCAATCACCCTTCCCTTCATGGCCAGGAATTCAGTTTTAAGGTTTTTCTGGGATCCCCTTGGCCAACAGGGAGTCCATTCTATTGGGGGCTCAGGATTTTATTTAATTAAATTAATTAATTAATTAATTAATTTTGAGACAGAGTCTCACTCTCTTGCCTGAGCTAGAGTGCCATGGCGGCGTCAGCATGGCTCACAGCAACCCCAAACTCCTGGGCTCAAGCAGTCCTCCTGCCTCAGCCTCCCGAGTAGCTGGGACTACAGGCACGGGCCACTGTGCCCAGCTGATTTTTTCTATTTTTAGTTGTTTGGCTAATTTCTTTTTATTTATAGTAGAGACAGGGTCTCACTCTTACTCAGGCTGGTCTCGAACTCCGGAGCTCAAGCAATCCTCCCGCCTCGGCCTCCCAGAGTGCTAGGATTATAGGCGTGAGCCACTGTGCCCGACCTGGATTTTATTTTTAGTTTACATCAACAAGGACAATCTTGAGAGTTAAAAACTCCAGAGAAGCCTTAGGGAGACCCTACACTTTCATTACTTCTACCTCCAGGAGCCCCACCAGGTTGTCATAGTGACAATGTTGTTGCTGCCCAGCCAGGTTCATCTGCCCCTTCATTTGCCCGCTGCCCAAGGGGAAGCCAGTGTGCTGAGACAGCAGGGTTTACGAGGCAGATAAAGAGTTTTATTCCGCGTAGCACTACTTGGGGAGATGGGAGAAATTTCTCAAATCCACCTCCCTGAGAATTTGGGAGGCAGGGTTTTTAAGGATAGGTTGGTTGGCAGGCAAGGGATTAGGCAATTAGGTTTGTAAATTGGGCAAATTTATAGGGGTATAGGAATCCCCAGGGTCACAATTCCAGTTGAGTCAATTTCTTGATATGGGCCATTGGTCTGGGGGCAACCAGTCCACTGGAGTGCAGGGCCTGGAAGATATCTTAAAAGCTACTTTTTGGCCGGGCGCGGTGGCTCAAGCCTGTAATCCTAGCTCTCTGGGAGGCCGAGGTGGGCGGATCATTTGAGCTCAGGAGTTCGAGACCAGCCTGAGCAAGAGCGAGACCCCATCTCTACTATAAATAGAAAGAAATTAATTGGCCAACTAATATATATAGAAAAAATTAGCCGGGCATGGTGGCACATGCCTGTAGTCCCAGCTACTCGGGAGGCTGAGGCAGCAGGATTGCTTGAGCCCAGGAGTTTAAGGTTGCTGTGAGCTAGGCTGATGCCACGGCACTCACTCTAGCCTGGGCAATAAAGTGAGACTCTGTCTCAAAAAA
>VSMD01005078.1:0-21134 GCA_008750895.1 Mirza zaza | reverse complement strand
AAAAAAAAAAAAAAAAAAAAAAAAAAAGAACTCTTAAAACTTGAGAGGGGAAAGAGGACCAAAACCCAACAAAAAATGGATAAAATATAATTGCAATTTACACATACACATACAATATAAAGATCACTTTGGGACATATATTCATCCTGAGAATAAGAGAAATTAAAATTAAATCTATACTAATACTCCTAGTATTAGTATTACTAGGAGAAATACTAAGAGAAATACTCTTAGTATTTCTCACCTAGTCAGGATGGCTAAAATTTAAGAGTATAACTACACATTTAAGAGTATAACTACACATTCAGTTTTTGAGGCTATGGGAAACAGGCACTATCTTACATTGCTGGTAGGAATCTTAATTGTTGCAGTGCCGAGGCCTTGCTGAGGGAGGGGAAGCAGGGGCACTGACACAGACCACACTGCGACAGGGCTCCCAGCAGGTGCTGGCCTCCACAGCAGGAGGCAGGAGGCTGAGCCAGTGGGTGCCCGGCTTAGCAAGCTGGAGTGACAGACAAGGTAGGGTCCCAGGACCCGCCCGAGGTAGACCCATCAGTGGGTTGGAAGAGGAGCCTCATAAGCTCCTGGGATGTAGGCCCATCAGTGGGACAGAAGAGGAGCCTGATCGGCTCCTAGGGGTAGGCCCATTAGTGGGATGGAAGAGGAGCCCGATCAGCTCCTAAGGGTTTAGGCCCATCAGTGGGATGGAAGGAGGAGCCCGATCACCTCCTGGGGGACAGGGATCTCCCAGGGGAGGGAATGTGAGTGGAAGGAAGACAGTGACTGTTTGCAGTCATTGCGTCTGTAGCCCCACAGCTACGGGGTTTGAGTGGGTCCTAATCTGGGGTTCTGTGGCGACGTCAGCATAACGACGATTCACTCCCCGGGACGCCTTAGCCAAGACATGCCTAAGTTCCCTTGAGGGATGCAGCTAGGCGGACACCTGAGAGAAGCCCCTACCCCTTGTCTGTCTTGAGGAAGGAGAGCAGGGACCAGAGCAGGGACCAGAGTCTGGGCAGGACTGAAGAACGGCGTTGGAACGGGCGCCGGCGGGCACCCTGGATGTAGATGGGCATCATGAGCGGTGCCTGAGACCAACCCAGAGTGGGATTTCAACTCACCAGAAGGACAAGCGGCACTCGAGCGGTCCCGAGGGGCTCTTCTCCAAGGAGTGCGGGAAGGGGCCAAAAAGCCGACCAATATGAACAAGGTTGCCCTAATTATCCAGAAGCCAGTGGAGTGGTGAATGCAACGTTCGTCGGGCAATCGGCCTCTGACATTCGGAGGAAGCTGCAGAAACTCAAAGGATTTGCAGGCATGAGTATCACACAGTTAATGGAGGTGGCCCAGAAGGTGTACATCAACTGGGACCGGACTGCTCAGAGGGAGAAAGATCAGAGGATGGAAGAAAAAGGCCGCCCTCCTGGCTGCTGCCCTAGGCAGACCTGGCCCGTCCAAGTGGCCTGGACCCCCACAAAAGGGGGGAACCGGAGGGCGGGCACCCCTGGCAAGAGGCCAGTGTGCCAATTGCAAGGGGTATGGCCACTGGAAGAATGAATGCCCCCACAAGGGAAGTCAGCTAGTGTGGCCTGGACCCCCACGAAAGAGAGGAACCAGAGAATGGGCACCTCCTGGCAAGAGACCAGTGCGCCAACTGCAAGAGGTTTGGCCACTGGAAGAATGAATGCCCCCACAAGGGAAGTCAGCTAGTGTGGCCTGGACCCCCACGAAAGAGGGGAACCAGAGAATGGGCACCTCCTGGCAAGAGACCAGTGCGCCAACTGCAAGGGGTTTGGCGACTGAAGAATGAATGTCCCCACAAGAGAAGTCACCTGTTGCAAGGGAGGGTCCCTTTCGGGACTATCCAACAGAAACCAGAAGCCCAAGAGCTAGTGGGGCTAGTGGGGCATTGATTCTAAGTTGGGCTGACCGGGTTCCTTCAGCCCTTGGGGACCCACGGTCAAGATGAAAGTAGGGGGCCAACAAATGACATTCATGGTGGACACTGGAGCAGAACACTCAGTTGTGACAACCCCCGTGGCCCCGCTTGTAAAGCGAGAAAAAATTATAGTTGGAGCTACCAGGACTCGGGTAGCCAGACCCTTTTGCCAGTCCTGGGTATGCCAGATGGGGGGCCATCAGATAAGGCATGAGGTCCTCTACATGCCAGACTGTCTGGTGCCTCTCTTGGGACAGGACTTGCTGAGCAAGTATGAGGCAGACGCCATCCAGAGGACTGAGGAGCTGGAGGAGGCCATAAAGAAGCTGGCGGAGAAAGATAAGGAGCGCGCTGACCCGAGGTGCAAGCACCGGCGGGCAGTGGGGGCCCTGCAGGCCTCCCTGGATGCTGAGACCCAGGCCCGCAACAAAGCACTGAGGCTCAAGGAGAAGATGGAGGGTGACCTCAGTGACCTGGAGCTGCAGCGGGGCCATGCTACCCGGCAGGCCACGGAGGCCCAGGTCGCCACACGGCTGCTGCAGGCCCAGCTGAAGGAGGAGCAGGCAGGGCGGGATGAGGAGCAGCGGCTGGCAGCTGAGTTCCGAGAGCAGGCGCAGGCCCTGGAGCGCCGGGCTGCACTGCTGGCTTCTGAGCTGGAGGAGCCGCGCGCTGCGCTGGAACAGGGTGAACGTAGCTGGTGGCTGGCTGAGCATGAGCTGTTGGAGGCCACCGAGCGCCTCAACCTCCTGCATTTGCAGAACACAGGCCTCCTGAACCAGAAGCAGCAGCTCGAGGCAGATTTGGCCCAGCTGAGTGGAGAGGTGAAGGAGGCTGCCCACGAGAGGCAGGAGGCAGAGGAGAAGGCCAAAAAGGCCATCACCGATGCCGCCATGATGGCTCAGGAGCTGAAGAAGGAGCAGGACACAAGTGCACACCTGGAATGGATGAAGAAGACACTAGAACAGACGGTTGCTGGATCTTGAGGAGGCCCGCCTTGAGGAGGCTGAACAGGCTGCCCTCAGAGGTGAGAAAAGGCAGATACCTATGGGGGTACTGGTGCAGACTATGGGCCCCTGGCAGAGGCCAGTGGTCTGTCTGTCCAAGCGGCTGGACTTGGTAGCATTGGGATGGCCACCTTGTCTGCGGGCACTGGCAGCTACCATCTTGCTGTTCAGGGAGGCGGACTGACTTGCGTTTGGGCAGGGTGTCCACGTGCAGGTCCCATACGCAGTAGTGGCTTTGCCCATGAGTCACCATTGAGACTGTGCAGACTTTAAACCTTGCCACCTTCCTTCCTACTGAACCAGGGCCCCCGGACCGTGACTGTGGCAAGGCTGTGGAGGAGGTCTATGCAAGCCAGCCAGACTTGAAAGATAGTCTGTTGCCGGCGCCCGATCTGGAGCTCTACACAGACGGCAGCAGGTACATCCAAAATGGCAAATGGTTGGCTGGCTATGCAGTCACCACGGGGAGTGAAGTCATCATGTCAGCCACTCTGCCTCAGGGATGGTCAGCCCAGAGGGCAGAGTTATGAGTGCTCATCCAAGCCCTTAGGTATGCCCACAACAAAAGGGCCTGTGTATATACAGACTCCAAATATGCTTTCGCTACAGTGCACGTACACGGGGCAATCTACAAGGAGAGAGAGCTATTGACTGCTGGTGGAAAAGAAATCAAGAATAAGGAAGAAATTCTTCAACTATTGGAAGCAGTGTGGGCACCAAAGGAGATTGCAGTCATTCATTGCAGGGGCACCAGAAGGGCACAGACTAAGTCGCCAACGGTAACTGTCTGACAGACCAAGCAGCAAGGCAGGCAGCCAGTATGGGATAACCAGAGGATCCCACCAAATGCCACATTCTCCTGGCCCCCGAGTGGCCAGAGAAACCCAGGTACACGCCAACAGATCCTCTCCAAGGCATTAGTTATTCAGTGGAAATTACGCACGGCCTATAGGCCACAGAGCTCAGGGAAAGAGCGCATGAACCCAACCCTCAAGGTTACATTAGCCAAAGCATCGCCTTACTGAGGGTAAGATGCACCCCTAGCCCCACTGGGTACTCACCCTTTGAGATCCTATATGGTAGGCCACCCTGCATCATCAAACGCCTGAGAGAGGGGACACTAGGCAGTTGGGAGAATTGAACCTAGACCAAGAGCTCCAGGCCTTGGCTAGAGAAACCAAATTGGACTGGGACCAGTCCACCCCCATCAACCCGGGGACCTGGTCTGGGTAAAGGATTGGAAGAAGGAACCCCTAGAGCCAACCTGGAAGGGACCCTATACTGTGATATTGGTTACCCCCACTGCTGTCAAAGTTGCAGGTGTCACCCCATGGATCCCTGGGTCTACATGGGGTGCCTCTGTTGTTTTCAGTTGAGGCTCAAATGCTGTTAATTGTAACTACTAAGGTCAAAGGGCTATGATAACCATGGGACCCTGCTTGCCCAATGCAGTTAATAGATTCATAGAGAGGTTGATGCCTCTGTGTAAACTGATAAGGGCATCAAAAGTGGGGAATGATAGGGAAAAACCATTGAGCACCAGGATGTTAAAGCTTGTTGCTGATTGGATGTTAAAACTTGTTGCTGATTGGACACTTTTTGAGTCCTACCAAGGGTATAAAAGCAGGAGGAGAACAAGGAAGGGGGAAGGGTCGGAAGTCAGAAGTCAGCTGAGCCTGCTGGAGGAGTAAAGACTGTTCTTTGACTCTCCGTGTGCTGCTCAGTTCTTTCCCAGGTCAAGAGCTATAACACTAGCTGTAACACTTGACGCAACATTTGCAACACATTTCCTCCCTATATCTTTCAGGCCTAGGAGTGACAGTGGCTAAGCTCATGCAAACCTCTCATTTGTCTCACCATTCCCTATTGAGTCTCCCATTTCTTCCATCACCTGTTCTCTGCACTAAAGTCCCTAAGGTGATTTCCTGTTAGATTCTGATACAGGGTCAAAATGATAGTAATAGAAATGTCCTACACTCACATTCTCTTTAAGATTTATTATATCTTTTGATGTCCCAGATATCATATTGAGGTAGAAAAGTGTTACAATTCCAATTTGGCATGAGGAAATTAAAATTCATTGAGCGGCCAGTTTCAGAATTTTCATATTTTCCAGTGAAAATTATAGAGGAAAAAATAGAGGCCCAGAGAGGTTAAACAACTTGTCCTAGGTTCCACAGAAGGATGGTACTGTAATCAAGATTGGAATTCTACATATAAAGACTTTTATGTGCTACATACATATCTGCTTGTCCTGGAAGAGATCCTTTAGAAAAGAAGGCTTCAGGCTGGGTGCAGTGGCTCACGCCTGTAATCCTAGCACTCTGGGAGGCCGAGGCGGGCAGATTGCTCAAGGTCAGGAGTTCGAAACCAGCCTGAGCAAGAGTGAGACCCCCGTCTCTACTATAAATAGAAAGAAATTAATTGGCCAACTAATATATATAGAAAAAATTAGCCCGGCATGGTGGCACATGCCTGTAGTCCCAGCTACTCAGGAGGCTGAGGCAGTAGAATTACTTGAGCCAAGGAGTTTGAGGTTGCTGTGAGCTAGGCTGACGCCATGGCATTCACTGTAGCCTGGGCAACAAAGTGAGACTCTGTCTCAAAGAAAAAAAAAAGAAGGCTTCATTTGCAACATACTTGCAAAAGCCTGGGTCATTTTAGGAAATTTTTCAACTACAAATCTGGACCATAGTATTTTTCTGCTTAGCACTTATACCCAGGATACTGTCCCTAGCATTAATCAAAATTTAATGTAAAGGTTTGCATTAGGGCCATTCCTAAGAGAATTTAGCACCTGGGTAAAAAATGGGAGAATTCTTGAGGTGTCATGTTTATTCAGTGTTAGGAAGTTATAAGTTGAGTGCATCTTTCAAGGGAGAAAGAAGGGGAAGAGATGTCACAAAGGAGTAGAACAAGGCAAGGGAGTATTGTTGCTAGGTTGCCAGCCTTCCATCCCATTGCCTTGGTTATGGTGGAGGGGTAGTGAGGGAGCTGGGTTATGCATGAGGTCTTTTATACAACCGGCTGAAGGACATTACCTTGTCTTCCTCGCACAGCTGGCTTCCTGACCTCTGTGGTAACATAGGCTCCTAAAGTGTAGCATCAGAAATGACCACTGTGCTTTGTTGTAAAGTAGAAGGGGCTCTGCTTTGCATTTACATGCCTATCTTTTTTGAAGGATCTTTGAAATATTATAGTAATTGTCATAATACCTGCAAAAACATATAAGAACCAGTATCCCCATTTGTAGGAGGAGTTGGAGTGTACAATGATTTGGAATACAAGAAACTCAGCCTCTACATTTACAGGTACAATTCTAATTGTAAATTCAGGATTCATAGACTGTAGGGATTTCTGAGGTACCCAGAATTCCCTCATCTTTGAGAATACCTAAATAATAAGGATAATAAAAATAACAGCAACAACAGTAGCTAACACTTCTTTAGGGCTATTATGAAGTAGTCCCATAGGGCTACTATGTACCAGGCATTATTTGAACCTCTATATGTATATTAAGGCATTCAATCCTCACATTGGGGATTGAGTATTTTATGGGGATGAGTATTTTATTCCCTGACCCTCCCACTTAAAAGTATAACTCCTCTGCAATCAGCCTGTTGAAAAAAAAAAGTGTAATTCCCTACCTTGTAGTCTCTTTCCCTCTTCTGCTTTATTTTTCTCCATGGAAAAATGTCACTTATAAGTATAACATTGTATTATCTATCCTTTCTGATAGTACCCCACCCCCCATGTCTCATTATAAGCTCCTTGAAATCAGGGAGTAAATTTTGTTCACTTCTGTATCCCCAGTGCCTGGCACATGGTAGGCACATAGAGAATATTGGTCGAATGAATGAATCTCTATTTTACAGATGAGGAAATTGTAAATTTCCCAGGGTCACATATTGGGTAATAGGACAATTATGGGGCACCGAAATGGTCTCTAAAATTTTTAATAAAGCTAGAGTTCTTTTAACTCTATTTCTAGGAGTGTGAAAGGACCTTTAGCACTTGGATTTGGTGGTGCCTTCCCTTCTTCTCATCCTGAGAGCTCCATTTCATGAGCCTCTGGGCTCTTGAGCTGTCTTACAAATTGAACAGTTTTTCCTCCAGTCTTCACCCAGTGAGCACAAAACATAATTTGTCTTTTATTGTGAGAGTTTAATGACAGGCAAGACTTCAAAAGTCTCATTTTGTAAATTTTATCTTAGGCTGTAGAAGCAATGATACTTAGTGATATTATAAACTCAAAAGAGTTCAGTACCTTCTCTTTCACTCTTTAGTGGGTAGGTGACAGATAGGTAGGCCATACAATTGAGACTTGGTCCAAGATTATTCAGTAAGCCACCTGTCCCAGAACTATTCATTATGATGCACTTCTTTATCCACTTTACACACATACACACTCACATCTTTAATCTTGGTGATTTGTATGGCTTTTAGAAGAAAATTTAATTCTGGATGTAGTTAGGCAGAATATGAATGGCTAAGATCTGGTGACTGATGGGACAGTGGTGGGTGGGGGTGTGGGAATAAAGGAAACGAAAGTCTTAGGATAATCTCCAATAGGCCCTTACTGACTAGAAAGTGTGGGCCTACTAAGAGAATGTATGTAATTGGAGGATGAAGAATTATTGCTTATAATTTTATGTTTTTTCTTTCTCCTGGCATATAAAAATCACATCTATACTTTCTGGGATAATTTTCTCTTACATATTCCATGGATATTCCCTATTGGGAAGCAGTAGACAGCATTACTTCTTAATTTTTGTGTTCAGATAACATTAACTCTTGGTTACAGTAAGCTTTTTTCCCTTTCTGTCATATTGTGAACATATACATCTTAGGTTTTCTGTAGATTGTTTTTCCTAAGGTTTTTTTTTTTTTTTTTTTTTTTGAGACAGAGTCTCACTTTGTTGCCCAGGCTAGAGTGAGTGCCGTGGCATCAGCCCGACTCACAGCAACCTCAATCTCCTGGGCTCAAGCGATCCTGCTGCCTCAGCCTTCTGAGTAGCTGGGACTACAAGTATGCGCCAACCATGCCTGGCTAATTTTTTGTATATATATTTTTAGTTGGTCAATTAATTTCTTTCTATTTATAGTAGAGACAGGGTCTCACTCAGGCTGGTTTTGAACTTCTGACCTCGAGCAATCCGCCTGCCTTGGCCTCCCAGAGTGCTAGGATTATAGGTGTGAGCCACCACGCCTGACCTTTCCTAAGGTTCTGAAACATGAAGAAATAGATTATAAATCATTTCCCTCTCTTCCTCTGTTCTTCCTTTTCTTTTACATTTTTAAAAATCAGAGACTTTCTTAAACATATATTAACGTTCACAAAAAATAATACAAATACACTGGCCAGATTTAATAAATAAAAACATGTAGCCATGTTTACTTTAAAGCTTTTTATTTCTATTTTTTGATAAAAATACATTAAAGAGTTAAAGTCTCCTTTTTATCTTTTCCTAATCCCCTCCCTCCCTCTCCCTTCCTCAAGATCTTCACTATTTTGAGGTCGATGTGGATTCTTCTACTCTGTGTTACCATAGAAAAGTAATTTCTTAATGAAGTTTTACCTGTATTTTAAACTTATTTTTTGAGACAGAGTCTCGCTGTGTTGCCCAGGCTAGCGTGAATACCATGGCGTCAGCCTAGCTCACAACAACCTCAAACTCCTGGGCTCAAGCGATCCTGCTGCCTCAGCCTCCCAAGAAACTGGGACGACAGGCATGTGCCACCATGCCCGGCTAACTTTTTCTATATATACTAGTTGGCCAATTAATTTCTTTCTATTTATAGTAGAGGCGGGGGTCTCGCTCTTGCTCAGGCTGGTTTTGAACTCCTGACCTTGAGCAATCCACCCACCTTGGCCTCCCAGAGTGCTAGGATTACAAGCGTGAGCCACCGTACCCAGCCTATGTTAAACTTTTGATTTCAGTGGGCAAGTAACTCATTTTATGGCTTCTCTCTCAGAAGCGATTTTCAGTGACTCAAGTAGAACTCTTTCATTGTTGACTTTTCATTCCTAGGTTAACAGCATAATGTTCCCATTTGAGCTATTTCTAAAGTTTATATTTAAGGCCAGGTGCGGTGGCTCACACCTGTAATCTTAGCACTCTGGGAGGCCGAGGTCGGCGGATGGTTTGAGCTCAGGAGTTCGAGACCAGCCTGAGCAAGAGCGAGACCCCATCTCTACTAAAAATAGAAAGAAATTAATTGGCTAACTAAAAATATATATAAAAAATTAGCCGGGCATGGTGGCACATGCCTGTAGTCCTAGCTACCCGGGAGGCTGAGGCAGCAGGATTGCTTGAGCCCAGGAGTTTGAGGTTGCTGTGAGCTATACTGATGCCATTGCACTCTAGCCCGGTCAACAGAGTGAGACTCTATCTCAAAAAAAAAAGGCCGCCTGTAATCCTAGCACTCTGGGAGGCGGAGGCAGGCGGATTGCTCCAGGTCAGGAGTTCAAAACCAGCCTGAGCAAGAGTGAGACCCCATCTCTACTATAAATAGAAAGAAATTAATTGGCCAACTAATATATATAGAAAAAATTAGCCGGGCATGGTGGTGCATGCTTGTAGTCCCAGCTTCTTGGGAGGCTGAGGCAGCAGGATTGCTTGAGCCCAGGAGTTTGAGGTGGTTGTGAGCTAGGCTGACGCCATGGCATTCACTCTAGCCTGGGCAACACAGCGAGACTCTGTCTCAAAAAAAAAAAAAAAAAGAAGATATTTAACTACTTAAAATATTTTTGGTACTCTGATCTATCAGATGTGATATTAACTGTGTTATATATGATTTGTTAGTAACATTCCTGAAATGTCCTTTTAAAAGCCTTTCTATTCATCTTTGGAATCAGGAAGAGAGAATTAAAGCAGAAGAGACAAAGGATGATTTTACATTTTTCAGGCCAAGTTATCATTTGAGAGAGTGACATTATAAACCACAAAAACTCAAGAGACATATATATTCAATGTTTAATAGTAGGACAAATATCTCTTAGTTTAATAGTTTATACATTTTTATGTACTGTAATCTTACAGTCAGCAGCATGAAGAATTTAATGTGATAGAATTTAATGTGATTTAAAGCATACTGCAGTATGCTTATGGTTAGTTTAGACATGAGAACAATGCTAAAGGAGAAAATCTAATGACTGTGTTGTTTGTTTTGTCAAAATATGTTACCTAGCTCCAGATTTTCCTATTTTGGAGAAGCAGAACTGGTTGATACATCTCCACTATATCCGGAAGGATTACGTAGCATGCAAGGTGAGAGATTGCAGTGATAGAGAAAATATGAAGCAGGATGTCAGCTAGGCCATACAGAATGTGGCAGTTTATAGCCCAGTAATAATATATGAATTCCTGTTTTCCCACATTTTGTGTACTGGTTAGCTTGTACTATGATAGTTATGGTTGACAGACAACCTCAAAATTGCAGTGGCTCCTGACAGACATTTATTAATTGCTCATGGGCTTTCAGATTGGCTGTGGCTTGGCTGGGTATGACTGTATGCTGTGGGTCAGGTTCAGGTGTGTTCCATGTTTCTTCTCATGTAAAGATCAAACTGAAAGGGCAGCCACTCTTTGTGACTTGCTGCTCTTTTGGTGGAGACAGATGTTCAACTCAGTATATTATGTAACTTTTTGATCTTTGGATAGGTGGAAAGCTGTATTTCATTTAGTTTTATGTTATAGTTCTCTTATGGTGAGGTTGATCATCATTTGTATATTTAAAAACCATTGGTATTTCCCTGTCTCTATTTATCTCTTTGGTAACATACCATGTATGTTACAAAGTTGCTAACAGACAGTAGTGATACTAACATGCAAAATATATCATTGGTGTTGTCTTTTTTGGCACTCCGAGCTTTGTAATCCTCAGGCTGTGGGTTTTTTTTGTTTTGTTTTGAGACAGTGTCTCACTTTGTTGCCCAGGCTAGAGTGACTGCCGTGGCATCAGCCTAGCTCATAGCAACCTTAATCTCCTGGGCTCAAGTGATCCTATTGCCTCAGCCTCCTGAGTAGCTGGGACTACAGGCATACGCCACCATGCCCGGCTGATTTTTTGTATATATATATTTTAGTTGGTCAATTAATTTCTTTCTATTTTTAGTAGAGATGAGGTCTCGCTCAGGCTGGATTTGAACTTCTGACTTCGAGCAGTCTGCCCACCTCGGCCTCCCAGAGTGCTAGGATTACAGGCGTGAGCCACCATGCCCGGCTGCAGGCTGTGGTTTTTAATTTATACCTATGGCATTTATACCTATGGCAAGGCACAGAACTAATAACATTTACTACCAGTATGGATCTGGAGAGCTTTTCTTCCTTTTCCTTGTGTGTATTACTTGGAAATTTTTTCATATTTTTCTTAGCTTTCCTAGTTAGATTTTAGAAAGGGGTTGGCAAATGTTTTCTGTAATGGGCCAGAGAGTAGATATTTTAGGCTTTGCAGGCCACATATAGTCTCTAGCTCTTACTCATCATCATCTTGTTTTTTTAAATAATCTTTTAAAAATATAAAAACCCCTGTGAGCCCCATAGTTTGCTAATCCCTGTTCTAGATAAAATAAATAATTATAAGAAGAGAGCTGTGATTTAAAAGACTGAATGAACTTCTTTATTAGTCATTACTAGTATCCTAGGCTTCTTATAGATACCCCTTGTCCATGTCTACCTTTTCTTTCTTTCTTTTTTTTTTTTTTTAATTTTTATAGGCTCAGGCTGAAGTTCAGTGGCACAATCACAGCACACTGTAACCTTGAACTCCTGGCCTCAAGTGATCCTCCCATAGTGCTAGGATTACAGGCGCGAGCTACCACACTCAGCTATGTCTATCTTAAGACATAACTTAAGAAACTTAACCACTGGTCAGAAGTATTTTTCTTCCTCTTTCAGGCTGTTATCAAAGAACAGCTTCAGGAGACTCAGGGGTTATGTGAATATGCTATCTATGTCCAAGGTAAGATACGTATTCTCTTCTTGCTAGAGAAATATGGTTTGCCTAGATTCTTGAAAAAGAGCAAATAATTTAGGAAATATTTAAATTCAAGTACAGCCACACATCCATTAATGACAAGGCTATGTTCTGAGAGATGCACCATTAGGCATTTTTGTCATCATGTGAACATTGTAGAATGTACTTCTACAAACCTATATAGTATAGCTTACTACACATGTAAGCTATATAGTATAGCCTATTGCTTCTAGGCTACAAACCTGAACAGCATGTTATTGTACTGAATATTGTAAGCAGTTGTAACACAGTTGTAAGTGTATCTAAACATAGGAAAATACAGTAAAACTATAATATAAAAGAGAAAAAATGTATACCATGAAAGGAGTTTGCAGGATTGGAAATTGCTCTGGGTGAGTCAGTGGTGAGTGTGTGTGAATGCCTAGGACATTCCTGTATAGTATGTATGGTAGATTTTATAAACTCTATATATTTATACTACACTACATTTAGTAAAACATTTTTTTCTTCAATGACCATTATTCACTGTTTTTTTAGTTTGTGCTAGTATTTTTCAAAATGGATGCTTAGGATTCTTGCCTCATGAAGTGGATTTCAAGGCCAGAAGATGTTTTTGGAAGGGTTCCTTGTCAAGCTAAAAAAGACAAGAAAAGGCTTGAGGATTTTTGTAAGATGAGTCAGGATAAGGGGAGGAAGCCTAGAAATATATAGGATAAAGCAGAGAATTAATTAAACTTATCAGAAACCACATACAGGAACCCCTGACTTCAGTTTTACTCCTTTAATGCCGTAAGTAACATCCTTACTTTTTCCAGGAACTTTCTTTCCTTCCTTTTTTTTCTTTTGAGACAAGGTCTTGCTCTGTCACCTAGGCTAGAGTACAGTGGTGTCATCAGAGTTCACTGCAACCTCCAACTTCTTGGCTCAAGAGATCTTCCTGCCGCAGCCTCCTGAGTAGCTAGAACTACAGGTGCATGCCGCCATGCCCGGCTAATTTTTCAATTTTTTTGTAGAGACAGGGTCTCGCTCCTGCTCAGGATGGTCTTGAACTCCTGACCTCAAGCAGTCTTCCCACTTCAGCCTTCCAAAGTGCTAGGATTATAGGCATGAGCCACAAGACTCTTTAATGTAAATGAATGGTTTTGTTTATCGTTCATCACATTTATAGTCTTCAGATTAATATATAATTTTCTGACGTAATTGTTAAGATATTGACACATTTAGGACATCATAGCAAAAAAAGAAGCTCTTTTATTGCCAATATCACAAGTTCCAGACTTTCAGTGCCTGATAAATTCTTCTGAAAACTTAGGCCTACGGAAAATTATTGACTCTGATTGGTTGCTATATTGAAAACCAAAGTCTGAAATATTACTATATTCTTTGCCAGAATCTCCCTGTTGGACTGGGGGTATTGATTCTGCTTACTCCATTTGAGAGCTCTCTTTGAAAACTATCAGGTGGGCCGGGCGTGGTGGCTCACGCCTGTAATCCAAGCACTCTGGGAGGCCGAGGCGGGCAGATTGCTTGAGGTCAGGAGTTCAAAACCAGCCTGAGCAAGAGCGAGACCGCCATCTCTACTATAAATAGAAAGAAATTAATTGGTCAAATAATATATAGAGAAAAATGAGCTGGGCATGGTGGCGCATGCCTGTAGTCCCAGCTACTCAGGAGGCTGAGGCAGCAGGATTGCTGAGCCCCAGGAGTTTGAGGTTGCTGTGAGCTAGGCTGATGCCACGGCATTCACTCTAGCCTAGGCAACAAAGTGAGACTCTGTCTCTGAAAAAAAAAAAGAAAACTATCAGGGGAAGTCTGAATTACCATAATAAATAAAGCATCTGGTGGGGAGCCCCAAAATGTTTTTATTGTGAAGAGTTTGTGTGATAATTTGCATGGGAACTGATTATGTGTGTGGTGGATATTGGGAGTAGAGAAGTAGGTAGATTTGAGCTACCTTATTAAAAAAGGTTTTGGCTTGTCAACAGCTTTTCTTGTTCTTTTAGCTCATCTGAAGTCATATTTGTATTAAAGACAAAATTATCCATAGGATTTCTTTGATGTGGTTTCCTACTGTCTTCTCTCTTTTTTCTGATGCCAGGCTTCATTTATAAAACCAGAGCATGGTTTTATTTTCTGTATTTTCTGTTTCTTGGCAGCACTGATATTTCGCCTGGAAGGAAATATCCAAGAATCCCTAGAACTCTTTCAGACATGTGCAGTTCTCAGTCCTCAGTGTGCTGATAACCTCAAGCAGGTGGCCAGATCGTTGTGAGTATTGGTGGCTTGTAGGCTATAGGGCACTCACAGAGAACAATGTAAAATGTGTTCTCAGGCACAGGCTGCTGCTGGCAACCTGATCAGTATGATATATAAGAGGAAAGTGATTTAATAGGTATAATGGGATTTGTTTTGAACAGCATGGATTAATTTTGAAATTAGAGAAAATGAGATAACTAATATTAAGGAACTAAGAATTTAAAACACTGTACATTCTAGTTTGATGGGAGAACACTGATACTGTTTACCATGGAAATAGTGACATCTTGTGCCCTAAGTCCTCTAATCATATTAGCCACCCATGGAATTTTTCTCATCTACTTTTCTAATACTTAACATAATGCTTGACACACAGTAGGTTTTTAGTAAGTACAGATAATTCCTCACTTATGTTTCAATGTAACATGATTTTTCAACTTTATAGTGGTGCAAAATTGATATGCATTCAGTAGAAACTGTACTTCGAGTACCCATACAACCTTCTGTTTTTCATTTTCAGTATAATATTCAATCAGTTACATGAGATATTCAACACTTTATTATAAAATAGGCTTTGTGTTAGGTGATTTTGTCCATTTCTAGGCTAATGTGCGTATTCTGAGTACATTTAATATAGGCTAGGCTAAGCTATGATGTTCAGTAGGTTAGATGTATTAAATGCATTTTTGACTTAACAATATTTTCAACTTACTATGAGTTTATCTGGACATAACTGTTGTAAATTGAGGAACATCTGTATTTGTTGAGTGAATGTCGTGAAGCTTCCTAGATGGAAGCAACCTCCAAAGTCTTAATAAGCTGTTAGGTATACCCTCTTTCCAGTACTCTGTTCCATGGAGTTCCCGTATCCACTTTCTTACCTACATTGTCATTCATACCTGCATTGTTTTTGCAAAGAGCCTGGTTTTCTTGTTTTTTTCCAAATTCATGAGCTAATATCAAGGAAAGAGACTTAGGCTTGGAAGGAAAGGACATGTACCTAATGGATGATGATAAATGATGGCAGCTATTGCTTATCACTTGTTTCTTTTTTGGTCTACATTTCTTGTACAGTGTAGGAAAAAAAATTACAGAAGACTTTGACTAAAATTGGTGTAGAATGAGACTAAGGCCCTGGAACAGCTGCCAATACAATCCCTACAAAGAAAGCCTCTGCTGTTGGTGTATAGCAGCCTCACTGGCCAAACCAGCACAACCAGCTCATAAGGAAAAGGATTCCAGAATTCTCTGCTAGATGAGATATGAGTAAAATGTGGGACTAGTGGGGTTAATCTTCTAAGAATATTGAGGTAATAATTATGAAAAATATATCTTCCACAGATTTCTTTTAGGAAAACATAAAGCTGCCACTGAAGTGTATAATGAAGCAGCTAAACTTAACCAGAAAGATTGGGTAAGTAGGAAACTTTCAGATCTTTCTTATTAGTAAACATGCTGATGGTTCCATTTATTTTTTTTTATTTTTTAATTTTTTTTTTGAGACAGAGTTTCACTTTATTGCCCAGGCTAGAGTGAGTGCCATGGCGTCAGCCTAGCTCACAGCAACCTCAAGCTCCTGTGCTCAAGCAATCCTGCTGCCTCAGCCTCCCAAGTAGCTGGGACTACAGGCATGTGCCACCATGCCCGGCTAATTTTTTTTCTATATATACTTTAGTTGGCCAATTAATTTCTTTCTATTTATAGTAGAGATGGGGTCTCGCTCTTGCTCAGGCTGGTCTCGAACTCCTGAGCTCAAACGATCCGCCCACCTCGGCCTCCCAGAGAGCTAGGATTACAGGCTTGAGCCACCACGCCCGGCCTGATGGTTCCATTTATCATATGGCTGTCTTATGTTATTATTTCTGAATTATTACGTGTCCAAAATGTCTTTATTTCATCCTCATACTTGATTGATGATTTATCAAGTATAGGGTCAAAATCATGTTGCCTCATAGCTTTGCAGACATTGCTGTATGCTTTTGTAGGAGTCAGTGTTGCTGATAAGCAGTCTTTTTACCAATCTGATTTTGTTGATGACTCCACTTTCCTCTCTAGAAGCTTCGAGTATTTTTTCTTTATCATTGGAGCTCCAGAATGTCAGCAATAGGCATCTAGTTGTGTTTTGTTTCTCTCCCATCTGTTTGACACTCAGTTGGCTCTTTCATTCTGAAGACCCTTGCCTTTCTTTAGGTGAGGGAAATTTTCTTTGAGTAATTCTTTGATTAATTTTTCCCTTTCATTGTCTCTTTGTATCAATTGGAGATTGTGTGTAACTGCAACAGAAAATTTGACTAAACATTGGCTTTGCAAATTGGGGGGTTATTTTTTATTTTCATGACATAAAAAGTCCAGGTAAGTAGTTGTTGGCATTGATTTGGTGGTCCTTGGTTGTCAAGGCTGAGAGTTTTTCCTCATGGTTACAAGATGACTGTTGCAGCTATGACATCACATCTGTATTCTAGGGAGGGAGAAAGAGGAAGCAACAAGGAGAAAAGGACAGAGCCTATATCAGGAAAGCACAACTTTCCCAGAAGTCTCTAGCAAATTTCCAATTATAAGAAAGGCTGGAAAATGTAGTTTTTAATCTGGTCATATTACCTTTCTAAACAAAACTAGGGTTCTGTTAGGAAAAAAAGGAGAGTGGATGTTAGGTAAATAACTAATAGTACCTGTCACACTGTTTTTTACTCTCTATTAGACATGTTCTTTACCTATTCTCCATGTCCTTTAACTTGCCTCTCTTAGTTTCTACCTCCATTTTCTTCTTGTACCTCTCCAGTATCTCTGATTCTTGAGATTCTGTTCTGCTTCCCAGACTATTCTTTTCTTCCTCTCTTGATTTTGTTTTTTTTTTTAATGTTGTTGGTTTTTTTTTTTTTAAGTTTTTGGTGATTATTGGAGAAACATACATATCTATGAGTGAAGAATTGATTTGTTAGTACAGAGATTTAGCATGAGTTTCCTTTGCAGATCTTGTGGCACTATTATTTTTGAAGTGTGTTCAGTTTTTCAGTCAATTTTCTTTTATAGGTCTAAAGATTGAGTTATTTTGAGTCTTTATGCCATGCAGTATTTTATAGCCAACAGTCGGAGTGAAGCTAAAGATAAAGAAAATTTGTTTTACTTTTTCATTTAGTTTTTTTTTTTTTCAAAAAAATGTCTTCTATATGCCAGGCACTGGGCTAGGGGTGGGGAACCGGTGACTGGGCTATGCCTTGGAGATGCAAAAGTGGACTGGTGGATTATGAAAATCACCTAGAATAGGAAATATAGGAAGGAAGAGGAGGAAGTGTGGGGAGAAGGTGATGATAACAAATTATAGTTGAATCCTGCCTTTCAGAGGATTTTGGACATAAGTTTTCGGTTCTGGTATCTAAATTGAGATGTGTCCAGTGTATGGTTGGATATAGAAATCTAAGACGGAAGTGTTCTGAGCTAATGATGTACATTTTGGAATCAGCAACATAAAGGTGGTAATTGTAGAATGAGACCCAGGCCCTGGAACAGCTGCCAGTGCAGCTGTTCCATGAGATTGGATGAGATCACCCTGCAGTGAACTGAGGATGAAACCTTCGGAAAAAACCTGTTTCAAAGGGCTGAGCAGAAGAAAAGAACCCATAGAGGGAGACAGAGAGGAGGTGAAGCAGGAGAGTTCAGGGTTAGAGGGTGAACGGAGTGTGTCTGTTAATCTATCTAGTTGGTTAAAAGAGCTTGTTTGGTATTAACTGACTAACTTGGGATAACCATTGCATTGGCGTTAGCAGAAGTAGTCATTCTCCAAACAGCCAGCACTCTATCCTTACGTATTTTGTGAGTTCCTGGAGAAAACCTTATAACCATACTTTTCTGGACTCATTAGGGTATTCCATAGTCTGTCTGCAACAGGAGAATAATCATTCCTCCTGCCATTATCTTATTTGACTTTTGGAACATCTCTGTTAAGCAGGGAGAATTTCCCTTATCAACAAGTGAGGTAGCTGAGGCTTTGGAAGGTGGAATAACTTGCCAAAGGTACACAGTGAAGTAGTGCCAGAATCAGAGATAGAATTCAAGCATAGAATCTAGGATTCCTTACTTTAGGCCTGTGATCTTTCCACTGTACCAACTGCCTTTGTAGGATGTCTGCTGGATTCCTTCACCTCATGAAAGATAGAGTTTGACTCTGATTTGTTTGATTTTCCTTTCCAGATTCCTTTGCTCTCAGTTTGTTTAAGGCTTTTTGCTGCCTTCTCAAATAGTATCTATGCCAAATGATTTTAAAAGATTCGGAGTTAGTTAGCCTTCAGGAAATTTAAGGGACAAGAAACGCTGTATTTCTCTACATGTGTGCATTGTCATAGTTTGACAAAGTGGGAAGTACACAAGTTTTGGAGGCAGGCCTGAATTCAGGTCCCAATGCCTCGTAATGTGGACATGATTTGAGTTATGATTTAAGAAAAAAAATTTTTAGGCCGGGCGCGGTGGCTCACGCCTGTAATCCTAGCTCTCTGGGAGGCCGAGGTGGGCGGATCATTTGAGCTCAGGAGTTCGAGACCAGCCTGAGCAAGAGCGAGACCCCATCTCTACTATAAATGGAAAGAAATTAATTGGCCAACTAATATATATAGAAAAAATAATTAGCCGGGCATGGTGGCGCATGCCTGTAGTCCCAGTTGCTTGGGAGGCTGAGGCAGCAGGATTGCTTGAGCCCAGGAGTTTGAGGTTGCTGTGAGCTAGGCTGACGCCACGGCACTCACTCAAGCCTGGGCAATAAAGTGAGACTCTGTCTCAAAAAAAAAAGAAAAAAAATTTTTAATGTAAGACATTTGTGAAATAATTGGAAATTTGAACATAATTGAATATCTATTGCAAAGCAATTAATTTTTTTCAAGTACGATATTGTGGGTAGGTTAAAAACCTTATCTTTTAGAAATACTGAAATATTTGTAGATGAAATGTTATGCTCCCTGGTATTTGTTTACAAAAGTAGTAGAAGTAGATGGGCTATGGATTGGATAGTTGTTGGAACAGGATGATGAGTACATGGTGATTCTGTCTATGTTTATATATGGTTAAAATTATCCTTAGGATATGGAACTAAAAAAGAAGAGAAAAATCCCAGTGCTGCCACTTTTGAAGTTAGGTTAGGCAAACTACTAAACCTCTCTGAGCTTCAATTTCCTTATCTGAGGAATTGAAAAAATTATAACTATGTTGCAGATTTTCTGGGAAAATTAAAGTAATATATATGAAAATGTCTGGAATAAGGCCTGATGTATCTGATATATAGTTAGGTGCTCAATAAATGATTGGTGTTTTGTTGTTGTTATTTTAGGAGACTTGGAAAACATTACACCAGTTGTTATCTCTGAGTCTGAGGATCCAAGATCCTTGGACAAGGATCTATCCCTGTTACTAACAGAGTGGTCCTTACTACGTTTGCCAAGAGCAGTTTCCTCACCCCTGCTTTCTCTTTCTCTAAAGCTACCTTAAATAAATGGGAGATTTATTATAAAGGAATTTGAGAGAATCCATAAAATAGTATCAGGAGATACAGGCTGTTCCTATAATGAACTAGAACTGAAAAGCTGTCAGCATCCAAAGTAGCTACTCTGCATTTTTGCTTCATCTTTTCATTCTGTAGATCAGAGGTTGACAAACTTTTTTTGGTAAAGGCCAGTTAGTAAATATTTCAAGCATTGCAGCTTCATACAGACTCTGTTGCAACTACTTATCTCCACAGTTCTTGTGCGAAAGAGCCATATGAAAACAAGTGGTCACGACTGTGTTCCAATAAAACTTTGTTTACAAAAAAGTGCAGGGAATGGATTTGGCCTATGGACCATAGTTTTCTGACCTCTGCTCTAGATTTCTGTAGATGGCGCCAATAACATATATTCCACCATAGCAGCCCCTAGATGGCGCTGTTAGTCCTCAAATACACATCACCTAGTGAACTTAGTGCTTGCAACCAGCTAGCTTCATTCCAATTCCAGATTCCTAGCTAAAGGACTTCAGTTGACTCAGGTGTCACTCTCTTTATCTATAGATACCTGTGGTGGCTAGCAGCCCTCTCAGCAGCGGCTGTGCGTAGTCTTTTCTGAGAAGAGGGAACAAAAGGTATGGGTAGTATGCAACTCAGAGAAAAAGGGTATGGAGACAGGCTGGGTATGTACCTCAGGGTACCGTGTAGATCCAGGAAGATCACGTTTATTCTGCTTTTATTTCTTATTAATCTATTTTTTATATTAAGGAACTCACTTTGTAGAATTAAATATATTTGAGTATGAACTAGTAAAAAAAAAGCTGACTGTAGTGCATATTTTAAAGTTTAAACTTTGCTGAGTAATAACAATTGCTAGATGTCTGTTGTTTCACTCTAATACTTACTGTGGAATTACACCTAAGTTGTTTTCCTTTCTTTTGTGTGTAGGAGATCTGCCATAACCTAGGAGTTTGCTATATTTACCTGAAGCAGTTCAACAAGGTAATCTATAGAAGTGGGGTACACTGAAGGTACACTGCCACAGCTCATTTTGTGTTATCCCTAGTGCTTGCAGAAGTTTTTGGAAGTGAAAATTGAAAGTGCCTTTATACATTTATCTCCATTTTTTAATTCTCATTTGTCATGATTCATCTATTTCTTTCTGCTTTTAACAAGAAAATGGAAAATTCTAGAACTACTGTGAGGGAATGGCAATCTAATTGCTTTTCCCCTCTCTTCTTTTTCTCTACATTCAGTTTAATTTTCCAGTATAGAAACAAATGTTTAATAAAACATAACTATCAAAAAGTGAACCCTTAAGTCTTAAAGGTATAATCATGACCATGTGAGCTATTTCATGCTCTGACAGCAAATACTTTTAGTTTTTAAGGTCATTAAAAATGAACTTTAAGAGGCCGAGGCGGGCGGATTGCTCAAGGTCAGGAGTTCAAAACCAGCCTGAGCGAGACCCCATCTCTAATATAAAAAAATA